>CAMPET010000018.1:600872-613715 GCA_946803715.1 Beroe ovata | reverse complement strand
CGCGCGAGAAACAGGTCAGGTAACATCTGACAATAATTATACCGCAACGTTGGCGCCGCCGGCCGGCGGGTACGGTGTACGAGGAGGTCCCTTAACTCGAACATATATATGGTTTTGAAAAATATATATGCTTTTGAAAAATATATATACTTTTGTAAAAAATATATGTTACTTTTCAAAAACATATGTACTTTTTCAAAAAATATATACATACGTACTTTTCATAAAAACATNGAGTTATTGATAGTCGAAATTCGGCTAGTTTGGAAAAACATATGTATAGGGTCTGGCAAGCGTCGCAGCTTTTCGCGCGTTGCATAAACGCACAAAGCTCACCGAGTCGGCCCTTCGGGCCGCCTCGGTGAGCGAGCTCGCAAAAAGGGCCCTTCGGGCCCTTTTTGCTCGCACGGGTAACATTACCTACAGATGCCGCGAGGGGCTTGCCAGCCCCTTGATACACACAACCCAACAAAATAACATACTTGACAGAATATATATGCAAGAGTGTCAAAGACAAAGTTTTGCAAAGTGCTCGAACTTTATTAAAAAGTGAGCGTGTCACAAATGAAACACAGTTATAGTTAAGACAACCCAATAACTGTGTTTCATACTTGACAGAATATTCATTATTCTTACTGCTGCTGTTTCACTTTTTAGACTGTGGTCTTTGTAAGTTGCTGGATGTTTATAAGACGCTGCGCGTGCGCACTATAGGCACCCCCGGACATGCAACACGCAGAATTCATGTCAGATGTTATCTGACCTCTGTTTCTTTGTCAGATTTTATCTGACCTCTGTTTAATTTCTCGCGCGCGGCGCACGCGCCTTCATCGAAGGCCGAATTGAAACATGATGAAGCCGCGCGCGAGAAACAGAGCTGAGGTCAAATAAAATCTGACAAAGCTGTTTCTCGTGCGCGGCCGAAACCTTCGATGAAGGCGCGCGCCCCGCGCGCGAGAAACAGAGGTCAGTACGGTGTACGAGGAGGTCCCTTAACTTGAAAATATATATGTTTTTGAAAAATATATATACTTTTGTAAAAATATATATCACTTTTCAAAAACATATGTACTATTGTACTTTTTCAAAAAATATATACATACTTTTCCAAAAACATTATGTTTTCCGAAAACATATGTTTTCAGAAAAACATATATTTTTCTTAAGGGACTTTCNTCTGTTCGAACTTCAAAAATCAGCTTAATCGACTCTTTACATACATCCATTTTGATACACTCTATTACATCTAGTTCCTAGAATAATTATTGAAGAAATAATCCCCGAAACGAGAATCGATTCTACTGTATACGTAACGCGCTCTTACATTTTTATGTAACAAGTGCTTCATCGCGTTTGCACCACAATAATGTATGGTCGGTTGCGCGCCTGGGTGAATTGCTCTGCGCGCACTAATTTCTATGGGGAGAAATCGCGACCGTACGTTATGATCGAATGATATGTTGAGACGACTTAAAAACACCACGGTAACAATTCTATAAGAATACACAACTAATTCCTGCCTCCCCTATTACTATTAGTGTTTTTATTCGTACTATTTACATTGAATCTAGACTTTACTCTGTCATTACTCATATTGTATGATCCAAAGTTCCTATTAGTTCTGGTTTGTTGTCCTCTGGCCCTGTCATTACTCTGATTGGGATTGCGGGGTTTGACATAAGTGCTCCAGCCTCCCACCCTTTGAATTGGGGTGGGTTTCACCTGTGCCACTTTCACCGGATATTTGAAGTATTTGGATCGTTTATCCCCCGTTTTTTGGCCGGCTGCCGACACTGCTATGTATCCTACGGTGTACGAGGAGGTCCCTTAACTCGAACATATGTATGCTTTTGAAAAATATATATGCTTTTGAAAAATATATATACTTTTGTGAAAAAATATATATTACTTTTCAAAAACATATGTACTTTTTCAAAAAATATATACATATGTACTTTTCCTAAAACATATGTTTTCGGAAAACATATGTTTTCAGAAAAACATATATTTTTCTTAAGGGTCTTTCTCGAACATGGACGTGTTCGAAAAGGTCCCTTAATTTGCGCCGCGCGCACCGCATTTTTGTTTTCGCGCGTTACAGACTAGACGATGCTAGAGACGTATTTTGAAGAAATGCGGCAATTATTGACCGAGACTATTATTATTGAACATAGATATGGGTAACCCTCAGGGGATGCATTTTAGTAAAATCAACTCGACACTGTTCACACAATGAAACTTCACCCAACTTATTATTATAACACTGACAGAATCTGATGACAAGAACACGAATTTCTTCATCCTGTATAACGTGAAAGCATTTGCCAAAATGAAAAGACGTTCCATTTACCTTGCCAACTTTTAAGTCGATTGGATCCAGTCGAGAGTATTTGCAGTAAACAGTTAAGTCGTTAAAGATGATCCGGCACTATCATTATCATTCAAATTATGAACTAACATTTACAACGTGACAGATTTTATATATGCAGAGATTTGTACATTTTGGAAGCACAAGACGTTATATATTAGTCATTCAGTCAAGGTGTCTGAAAGGAGCTCCAATATAATCGAGATGAGGAAAATGACTCATGGAATGGCTGCAAGATCATGGCTCATTGATCAGTAATACCTATTAGCTTTCATACAAAATGATAAACTTGAATTGAAATTCACGANTGTTCAGAAAAACATATATTTTTCTTAAGGGTCTTTCTCGAACATGGACGTGTACGAGAAGGTCCCTTAATTCGCGCCGCGCGCATCACATTTTTGTTTTCGCGCGTTACAGACTAGACGATACTAGAGACGTATTTTTGAGAAATGCGACAATTATTGGCTGAGACTATTATTGTTGAAAATCGATTCGGGTTACCCTCAGGGGATGCATTTTAGTAAAATCAACTCGACACTGTTCACACAATGAAACTTTACCCAACTTATTATTGAATCACTGTCAGAATCTGATGACAAGAACACGAATTTCTTCATCCTGTATAACGTGATAGCATTTGCCAAAATGCAATGACGTTCCATTTACCTTGCCAACTTCTAAATCGATTTGATCCAGTCGAAAGTATTTGCAGTAAACAGTTAAGACGTTGAAGATGATGAGGGCGCAAATAGGGCATCGGGCAACCATTACGAGCATGGTATTCGGAACTTTTCAATGACATTGACCATGTTGTTGAAATATCAATTCACATAAAGCAAAGTATATAAGGAGTAATATTGATCTTTTGTCCAAAAAAAAATCCAAAAATACCAACACTTTCGGCCTCGGGACAAGTGATACTATGGAGAATATAGAGGAAACGGGGAATGTGCGTCCTGAAGAACAGGAAAGGGTACAAGTAAACCAGGGAGATCTAAGGAGGTTGGAACAAACCTTAGAGATGTCCAAACAGAGAAACAAAGAATTCGCTGTAGAGAACGAACAAGTAAAAGGGGAAAATAGANTGGCTCATTGATCAGTAATACCTATTAGCTTTCATACAAAATGATAAACTTGAATTGAAATTCACGAATCAATTCAAAACAGATTATAATTGCACAAATGAGAAGAAATCACAGCACCTTCAGTTCTAGTAACAAACATTGAACACTGTACAAAAGAAAATAAGATAATCATTCTTCTACAAAGCAAGCCACTAGAATAAGTATTGGAACAATTTCACAAAACAGTGCTCGACTTCGTTGGAAAACTAGTTCTTGTCATTATTGTTTCCATACGTAAAATATCAAAAACCCGTGTTCTTCTAAAAGTTCACTCGCTCATAAAGGCAATCTGTACACAAAACAATCAATCAGATGGTTTGTCACAGTGAACAGTGTCCCTTCTATCTTGACAGGCAACGTTTCTATTTGAATTTCTTGACACGAGTGAGTGTTATGTACGGGGTAATAGAGGTCTGCTCCCGGAGCAAACATTACAGTGTGACCTCGTGCTAATCCCTGGCAGAGAGTTTACTAGCACTTAGCAGGTGGTCTGCTAGCTCCGTGTACCTGCAGGGGTTAGGGTGTGAGAAAACTGTCTTTATAGAGACAGGGGTAGTTAAAGTTAGATGTTTCAAGTTGGGCAATTCAAATTAAATATTATGTAGATTGTACCTATACTACTGCCTTAAATGTATCATGAATCATCTAACTTTTGAGGATATCTCAAAAGTTGAAATGTTGAAATGCAGCAGTAACACTAGCTTGCCTTCCAATCGTTACTTCACACCTATTCGGTGCGTAATGCCCGCGTTTCACTCGGCTTCGCCTCGTTAAATATGGCCAATAATAAACCTCCCTTGTGTCTGATATATCCGGTAAAGTAACATGATCCATTTTGGGTGTTTTTGCCATACTCTTCGTATTACTTCACAGTTTTCCGCACTACTTCACATTTTTTGGTATTGCTTCGCTATTGTGGATCAGGAAGGTAACGTAACTTGAATCAGATGTACACTGCTTGTCCTATCATGAAAGTACCTACATTTGATGTAACACAGAACAGTGAAAACTAAACATAAAACACCGATTATTAAAGATTGGTCATGATCCATGGAATATCAGATATTCACCTCCAAAGAGTATTTATGAAACAATGATCAAGATCAATGTTACAGATTCTGACAGATCTATCTCTCCCACTTTATGGAGATTGCCTGTAAGTGTCATCATATCAGTCATGTTATGCTGGAGAAGTTAGTTGGGGAATGAGGAGACAAAATACGCATTACACACTTACGTATGAATATGGAGGGGAACAGCTGGATAGGTGGGAGAGGTAGTTGGACGGTGTGGGAGCTGGTAGGAAGTGGAAGGACAGGAAATGTCAGAAAAGGTGTTGACGTACTCAGTAGTCACCAGCATATCAGTGATCAGTGATCCTCAATCAGTCATCTGTGCAGCCTAAAACAGTTGTGAGTGTAATATCATAATATTGTGATGATTTTACTGATTTAAAAACCAAAAATCACCACGAATGATTGGTTTAGAGAATGGTATTCTGACCGATAGAACTCATATAAAACCAATTCAGATCTAGAAACGCTGTCACATAAAAATCATTTGGGACTCGTCCCCAACAATACCATTCTCTTTTCAACTCCAATTGCTTATGAGACATTGATCAAAATCTATGTCGGTTACACACAGATTTTATAAGAAAGCACACAATGACACATTTTCTCTCACTTGTATAAGATATACCTAGATCTCTAAATATTTTCGATTGAACATTGATCAAGATCGATCACAGTAGCACACAGCAAAATGTTACGCGGTCACAAGTACACACATTGCATTCTTTAAAAGCATGTAGATTGTAATTACATATCTCACCCTGAATAGAGGTTACATACTTGTTCGTAAGTGTCATGTGTTGGTGACACAATGTTTGATGATTGGGGTGGAGGATGTTGATGAAAAGGAGGGGAGAAGTGAAAAATTATCTATCATAATTTGGCATTCTCTCTTTTATGGTAGTTTCTGTGCGTCACCATGTGTGTGATGCTATGAGAATATGAAGTAACTAGAAAACCCGCCAAGAGGGCGTGAGACACTGCTCATTGAGTCATTGAACACGACAGCGGAAAATAAATTTAACGACAGTCGACAGTAACACGCCTTTACTTGATACATGAAAAAGAATGCACACAGAGCAGTCAACTCTCACAATGGAAGAGTGAGCATTATTTTTCATGTTCGAGACTCAGACATAGAATTTATGAAGAAGCACAATCACAGTGTTTCTGGTCATTTCTTCAATCTGCCTCCCAAAGTTGATTATAACCAAGTTGCACCATTTTGTCAATGAACTTCATTGACAAAACAAAGGGCTTCACCGTACGTCCAAAGAAATNGGAAGGAGTCAGTCAGTGAATGAGTGAATGTGGGAAGGAGTCAGTCAGTGAATGAGTGAGTGTGAGAAGGAGGTAGACAGTGAATGAGTGACTGTGAGAAGTAGTGACTCAGTGAATGAGTGAGTGACTATTGAGTCAGTCAGTGAATGAGTGTGTATGTGTGGGAAGGAATCAGTTAGGGGATGAATGAGTGTGGGGAGTGTGAGAAGGAGGCACTACGCAGTCACATTTCTGCCACTTCAACTTTTGTTACCATTGTATAGCGTGGTTTGTGGTAGGAAACCGTGTTCAGGACACTGAACACTCCGGTAGTATTTCCATTTTCCTAGCAATTTCCGCTTTCTGCAGGAAGCTGATGTTCAACATTTACTCAGTTTGACCGTGGGATGATCAATCATGGATGATAGCAATCCACTCACACCTCAGGAGACGTGAGATCTCACTCATTTACACGAGACATCTCTTCTACAGTGTGAGTTTCGTCCCGCTTGCGTTAGTGCGTTACACAGCTATTAACACAGTGCAAATCCTTTTTACAGTACCTTACATGCCATCCTCTTGTATACTATCCTCCTGACAGGCAAAATGCTGCCAAAATTCTAGCTACATTAATGGCGGGAAAATTCCGAAATCTGCAAGAAAAGCCAACTGCGTTAACTATCGTAGGACTCTGAGTTTTAGCGCGCGCGCAACGCGCGTCCTACTCCTATAATTAAGGCGCATCCTATCAAATTTGACATCCTTTTCCTTCATTGTTTATGGGTTTTTTGCTTCAGTTTAGCTGACTGTTCCATTTTTGCATCGTCGATACATGGAATCAAATATCACCTTGTCTTTATTGGACCGTTTGATTGACTGTGAACCCATTTTCAGATCGTGCTTACAAAGGGTATCATTGGACAGATCACAGATGATGGATTTTGACTCATCAGTCTCGTTCTTGAATTCCGAATATCCGGAGAGAGACAGACTTGTGCTCTGGTGCTTAACCCAACATCAACTAATAAATCAGAGGTTTCAGACCGAAGCAGTTGATGTTGTTCATTGAATATCGGCAATTTTGGTATTTCTAGTGAACCATGCTGATTTCTGAGCTAAAGTGATCAGGTCTCTACACAAGAATGTTGTTGAGAATAGGAGATTTTCAATTCAAGTCAATTGTCATGACAATTTGTAAATGTGTAACCGCCTTGGAATATGAGAAATTAGGCTATATTTAATAAGAGGGTGCGTTGATGTGATGCGTACTATGAGCATGTCACAACACGCGTAATTTAACTCCTTTGATGAGGCGTCTTTTCTTGGCTAAATTTTCTACAATTTATGGTTTTTGGTCTTAATTTTTACATCAGAGTGTTGATGAAGACTTACTACCCATGATGAGTACAAAGAACAGTCTATACGTTCTTCGCATCATGACTTATGCCTGATTTTATGTGTAAAATTTGAGTGTATTTTCGCACGTTTTTCCCCCTTCTTGCGTGTTCTTTGCGTCCTTACTTGAACTATTTCTGTCGGTATTCTTTAAAAATTGTACCATGAAGACCGGAAATCTCTCCTCTTCATGGTGGTGACAATTTTGTTATATACAAGTAGATTGTCCAGGCACAGACCTCCCTTACACTCTGGGACCCCTTAAGTCTGGTTGTGCGCGCGTACGAGCGAGTCCATTGGCGTGAGGTGGGTTGTGTCAATACTCGATGATAACCCGACTACTGTCAAGAATTTCATTGCGCGCGCGCCGCCCAGAATTGATATTGCCAGGTAGCAGCTCTTTTAAACAGCTCGACTGCTAAGTGCTTGTTTTATATATTCAACAATTGAAATTATTGATGCTCAGGCAAATAATTTCGCCGGCCCACGGCATCTGCAAAACCTGCTAGTAACAGATGAAATTTAGTAATAAGCCTAACTACACTTGGCCACAATTCAACAGATTATTGAAAAGTTATGATTCATGGTTGTTTGAAAAGTGTTACCAGGAAAGGACAGATTCCTTACTGTCTCTTCAAAAACCCAAGGTGTGTGTACCCATTGGGTACTAGGTTCTGTAAGTTAGTTCTATGAGATGTGAATTGTGATGGTTTAAAACAAAAAGAAGCAGAACTTGTCTCTATAAACCACTCATTCCATATTCAGGGTCAGCAGTTGTAGAAAGTTATCTAAAGGATCTCCATCTAATGTAAGGTGATTGTTTTATCTATAACTGGGTACAGATATAGTTTTATTCAAGACATCATTGAGAAATGCAATGACTATTTCAGATCAATGACAACATTTATACAATTCCCAATGCCCTGAGTCTGGCCAGGATTTTCATGGCACCAGCGGTTGCTTATACAGTTGTCACTTCACAACATAATGCTGCTCTGATTCTCTTTGGAGCTGCTGCACTGACAGACCTTGTAAGTTCTTGTCAAAAGTGGTTAAGTTCTTACATACTTACATATTCTACACTTGAGGAAAGCAATAACATCGAAAGCTTGCAAGTAACCCAAATCCTGTTTCAGTTGGATGGTCAAATTGCAAGGAGGTTCCCATCTCAGCGATCCCTGTTAGGGTCAGTTTTAGATCCCATTGGAGACAAGTTATTGATGGGGTGCACTATTTCCAGTCTTTGGTACACAAGTCTTATGCCTGGTGAGTCTTGTAATACAAGACTCTTGTATTTGGGCACAAGTAGAACAAGTTTCATTGCTGTAATTGAAGATGCACTATTAGAAATTATTCACTTTGGCAGGTTGGTACTTGCTGTTTGTGTTGTCCAGAGATGTTACACTCCTAGTTGGGGGCTTGGTAATGAAAGCAAAATCCACAGAGAAGGTAAGATAGTACTCAGCTGAGCCGGAATTTCAGTTTACAAAATGGGAGCAAGCAGCAATTTCAGTTTAAAATTTTGCATGACAATTGGGAGCAAACAGTAATTTTAGATTGAGGGTTGTGTCATCACTAATAGAAACACCTTATTCCACAATTCCTAATTATATATCCACTATGATACATGTTGCAAATATCAGATCATGTCACAGTGGATGCAGTCAAAATATAGCAGGAAATTTCAACATTCACACACAGAAGTTCAGATTGGGATTCAAAAGCACAACATTCAGGGTTATATGGTGTATAATTTTAGAATACTAAAAAAGGAGACTAAAATTCCTTTGTTCAATCAGATGCCGCCTGCCTCAAAAATGTCTTGCTCCAGGCTTGAACCGGTTTGGCATATTCCCAATTCCGTACGATTTGTAGGAAATTCTCTGTCCCTCGACCTCTCCTATCATTTCGGAGAGCGCACCTGATAAGATTCCGGTGTTATTGGTGTGTGTTTGGTGGAATTTGATAGAACAAGTCTGTCTTTGATACAACAAAATTAGATACAACTTTGGTCTTATGGAGAGTGTCAGAAGTTGTGATTTAAACCTGTGATGATGAGCATCAAGACAAGGAGGAGAAGTTTTGTTGCAAGAGCTTTCAAGTCGATCATTGTATCAATCCTACAACAAATAATGTTTCATAAGAGAGTGCTGGGATTTACCTAACAGAAAGCCGGCTGATATGAGCGCAATTATCGATAATTCGTAGTATATCAAAAACAGTGTCAGTGACCACTGATCTGAAATCACGAGCAATGAATTTGATACATGGAACAACTTGGAACACAAGTTTGTACGAGAGTACAGCAGTACACTGCACTGTGGTTACCAATCGTATATTAAGTCGCACCGGCAGGTTACGTCTTACGATTTGGTAACAACACCTGGTTCACATTTAGCTCTGGTTATACTCGAATCACACGTTATAGAGCACAAGTTAGCAGCACCTTAGTGAGAACCTATAATATGCAGTGATGGGAAAACACTCACAATACCCAATGTTGTGGAGATCTTATGTTAATTACAAGTCAAACAGCTAACCCAGGGGATGGCAGTACGCACTGTACAAAATACAAACACTCTCATTAGGCAAGCTCAACTAGACAAAGAGTAGAGCAAATCGATGTAGTAAATGGTAATCACAGTAGAATACATTTGATCCAAGGGTACTGTAAAGGCAATACACAGTGCACTAGATACCAAATGCAATATGTAATAAAACCTTTTCTATAGCAGGGGCGACATTGCTTTATATGGTGTGGGATCGTAAGTTTCATACTTCCAAATTGCTCTCACTCATTAGAAAATGAAACAATAAGTTATGTTGTACCTTGGTGGGTAGGGGAATGACAAATGAACGACAAATTTGATATGGGATAGATTATGGAAGTGACTATTGATCAGATCGCCTGCCGACAACGCTTACCCTATCAATTGTTGACCTCCAATGTGCGCACTGCGCAGTTGTCTGCCGGTCAAATGATTTCAAGCTACATGAAAACACACAAACGCCATACAGGCGCACCAATGAGTCTGATGTCGGACATATGTAACTTGTACAGTGTACAAGTTACAATATACACCTACTATAACGATAGACCACATCTCCCTTAGACATACTTGTGCTGGTGATGTATATTGTTGGGGAAACGAAAACTGTGTGTGTTGCTCAACTGAGCTCAGATCAGTAAATTGTGTCGTTATATTTATATACGATCATTAGGGAGTTAGAGGCGGACATTATAGCGGTATCCGCCAATACAGTATTCATACAATGTCGTATCTGAGTAGGTGCACACACGCACACACACACACGCACACACACACTTACGCTCGCTTGTCTAAACTCTTGACAAAGTACGATGACAGGATGACAGGATGTCATCCTCCTGGCTCTAATTAACGAGTTCCAATTCCTCGTAGACAGGAATCTCGGCGATATACGGATTAAATTGAGAATTAATCCTGCGAGTAGACGGATATGAATCAGATCTGGAAATGATCCAGGCGGACTTCCCAGCTGCATTAAGTACCTGCTAAATCGCCTCCCTGAACCATTAAATACCTGCTCAATCGCTGGCGGCAAGATTTCTGTCGATAAAATTGAAGGTAGGGTCTAGCTCAGATAATATCCAATATCTACCAGGGTGGGCTATGTTAGATAAATATATGTCAGAACTTAGAAGTTAGGAACGTTAGAAGCTAGATACGTGATGGGCACTGGTTCATGGTGTCTTGTGATTCAGGGGAAACGTACCGGGATTAGACAATTATAGACAATGGGGTGCGAGGAGAGAATGGGCATTGATAATCAGAGAGGTGATATGGGATAGTGGGAAGAGAAGAGAGAGAGATCAGTCGAGGATGTGAGGGCTCCCTCTTGCTCTCCTCTCTCTTTCGATTAGAGAGCATATAAATTACTCACTAATGAGCCGGTAATTGCCTAATTACGAGATTTACGACAATATTTACCGAACTGCTGATCTGCGTACAACACAAAGCCCCTCCCCCTGCTCAAATTAGGGCAGCTCCCTCCCTCCCTTTGCTATATCTCTTTGGGTCACGTGACATTTCCATGTCATAACACAGCGCTGCAAAAAAGGTTTTATCACCCTGCATTTCACAGGAAAATCCTGCTTGTAGCGTGATTGTGCTGATTTTATCCATTACATGAGGGCAATTCAGGTGATAATCATGATAAGTGGAGATACGCAAATTGTTCAGAGGTGTGGCAATAGTTAGTCTTGTTAGGGTGGAGGAGTGATGGACTAACAGATTAGTGGTTAGCCAACCAATTATAGTACCACTTTGAACTATAAATCTAGTAATAATGTCGGAATAATATTGCCATGAATATGTAATGACAACTTTGTGTGCAACGAATTGCGACACTGATACAAGTCGTGTCAACGCTAGTGGTGTCGGACTGTCAGGGAAAGTGGTGTCAAGGCTAGTGGTGTCAGACTGTCAGGGAAAGTTGTGTCAAGGCAAGAGGTGTCAGACTGTCAGGGAAAGTGGTGTCAAGGNGGTAGACGAGGTTTGCAGTCACCGACTTCCACTGAACCACTTCCACTGTCAGGGTAAGTGGTGTCAAGGCGAGTGGTGTCAGACTGTCAGGGAAAGTGGTGTTAACGCTAGTGGTTCCAGACTGTCAGGGAAAGTGGTGTCATGGCAAGTGGTGTCAGACTGTCAGGGAAAATGGTGTCAAGGTGAGTAGAGTCAAGGTGCCTACTATGCTGAGTGGTGTTGTAACACAGTAGCAGATAACAGACTGCGCAATACCTATATGAGTAGTGTGGCATTTACTTCGTTATCTGTTTGTGCCGTATGACGTCACAAACCTAGATCGTTACTCTGATTCTGATACGTTTGTGGTATCAGTGGTATCACTGTTGTGCCAATCATAGTGATATTGCCAATATCATTGTATCAACTGATCTACATACAATATGATATTGGTTGTCAATTCACCGGTATAACAATCAAACTGGAAGCTTATGTTAAACTTACCGATTAATTACCGAGCCAGAGCTGATTCCTATTGATTCCTGTCAGCAACTCCCTGGGAACACGGAGGAGAGAGCCCGCCTAGACATCTCAGCTCGAGGGCTCTTAATTGGTTTATATCAGTCATTAATTACCTTAGACATTCCGTTCTATAGAAAATTCGTTTAATTCTAGAAACACTTTATAACTCTAATAACTGTAATAATATCTATTTAAGTAAAGAGCAAATCATAGTGAGGGCTACTAATTTTCTGTCAGCATGAAATGATTATTAACGTCATGACGATAACATCTTGTCTGGTACAAACTTGAATTCCGGGTTTCTGATGAATACTCATGAAATGACAGGGTGAGACATTGGCCCATTATCTCGCGCAATTCCCGTTGAGTTGATGTTTTTCGTGACATGTGACGAAAGTGTGACGAAAGTGTGACGGAAACGTGACATGGGATTTGCGGCCTGATATGACTCGGAAATCATTGTTAGTTGATAGATATCATGTCTAGGAGTTACCAGGTCACATTTGGGGACATATCCAACCATCTGCCACGCCCAAATGTCGTGTTGTATGGAAGGCGCGAAAGGTGTGACGGAAACGTGACATGGGATTTGC
>CAMPET010000018.1:578279-591864 GCA_946803715.1 Beroe ovata | reverse complement strand
GACGTAGGAATGCTTGCGATGGAATGCGCTGACACCTGTTCGTCAGAACAGGGCTGTGTGACGATCAGGGTACTCGTTCGTCACAACATGCTGACACCACTTTATACCGGTGACGTAGGAATGCTCTCGATGGGATGCGCTGACACCAGTTCGTCAGAACAGGGCTGTGTGACGATTGGGGTATTCGTTCGTCACAACATGCTGACACCACTGCAAACAGGTGACAAAGGAATGCTTGCGATGGGATGCACTGACGCCAGTTCGTCAGAACAGGGCTGTGTGACGATTGGGGTACACGTTCGTCATAACATACTGACAACACTGCAAGGTGCATAACGGTGACGTAGGAATGCTTGCGATGGAATGCATTGACACCTGTTTGTGAGAACAGGTCTGCGTGACGATTGGGTACCCCTTTCGTCGCATCTTGCTGACACCACCGAAGTTGAATGCCAAACCACATTGATTCTATAGTCCGGCGAGATTGTACTTGATGGTCGCCGGTCGGTTCTTCCGCCTCATCCATCATTATAACAACTATTATAACATCTACTCTTTGCTATGGCATATGATACTTATAATACACAGTTAACACAAGGTTTTTTCTTGTGCGAAAAATGGAACCCATACCGCTTCAGATCAGTGGATTAATCTAATTATCACCAATTAGTTCCAAATTATTCAGGCATTGTGCATGTTAATTTTCAATACTGTAATTCGAGCTCGGTTCAGGTGTATCAGGTGATCAAATTATTCTCACCCTGGCCTGGAAACCCATATGAACTCTCTCATAGAATGAAATCCTAATTCTATTAACATCTCGAATCGCAGTTTTTTGTCGGTCGTACACTTTATTTCATGTCGGTCGCACAATTTATTTCATGAAATTAAGATCAGTAGATATCAAGTGATTTTCATTTGATATTACTGCCGGAGCAAATTTTATCACCGATCACCTAACTCCTAAGTTGGGCAATTTTATTGACCATGCATTTGAACCCATAGGAATTGTTGAGAATTACCAAAATTGAGACACCCTACAGAGTTGACCGTTGGTAACCGTGATACAATCGATACAAACGCTGTCACGTGATAACCATAAATGGCTTGTGTGCACCAGATTTTTCGTTTTTTACTAGGAACCGTTACGATGGGCGACAATTCTTTTCGCACTGATTCGATTGCGGAGTTTGCCGGAGTTTGAAGCTCCTTGTTCTTTAATTTCGGAATTTTCGCCGAACCTTGAGAGGTGTATGGTCATCAATTTTTCACTTTCTTAAATTTACGTCTAGTACTAGAAAATACGTCTAATTATACCACCTTAACACAATAGTGAAATTCCGTTGTCTATTGTCTGTACTCTGTCACCTGATATCCGGAGTTATTTGAATTAGTGAGTGACGTCACTTAGGTCAGTGATAGGATCGTAGCATTCCTGCGGCTAGGTCGGGACAGTATATCGTGTGTAGTTTATAATTATAACCCTGTTGTGTACTTATTGCTTGTTTTGTTTGTTTGTTGATATGTTTGATTTCAGGTGCATAATTTCAATATTGATGCTCATAGTGTTAACAACATAATGGGCTATCAGTCATTAACTTAAAATCAATCCAATTATCTCCCATTCTCCCAAATATATGTGGTATTCGGTATGGCGGTGTGCATTACCTACTGCCTTTGTGCTGAGAATTGGACAAAGATAAATTTTGTACTCATCCTGCCAGCACTTGACTGTTACTATTATGAACAGTACCTACTCTAGAGTCCAATGACAATATTATAGAAGTCCATACTAAGTCGAGATACACTGCACCTAGATAGATTCAGATACCTAAAGTATCATAGAAGAATAAACCCTTGGCTCAGATTCGCATAAAACTGGATGATGGTTACATAGTGATTATGAACACGCTGCTAAGTCCTTCAATGACAGACCCATGACATCTTGCAATTATCTGCAATAATTGAAGTTTGAGCGTAGGAAACGAAGGTGACGAATGTTGACTTAGCTCGGGAAATGACTATCATGGCTGGGATGAAATATTGGAAACAAAGCATGATTGTATACCTGCCTGTCGTCATGAAGTTACAATAGAACAAAGACATGCGTGTGCTGTGTATGCTCCCAATCCTACAGAATGCAAATGTGTCAACTGCATCTACAATTTAGTACTGTCTACTGACATGAAGGCATTGGAAAAATAAACAATGCATCGCATGTACCTACACTTATTCGTATTTAGCTTCAGGATGTCACTCAAACAATTGTTCGTTTAGTTTATTACCATAAACAACAAAAACTATTAACTCTTGGCATCAAAACTTAAAATTCGCGTTTCCAATCACACCCCCATCAGTTATAATACTCTTCGGGCGTTATTTCCGCTAATAATGCACGCTCTCTATTTCTGATAATAGTGCTCGCAGTGCAAGATTATAGCAGCTAATACCTTCGTTGTTTTGACTGCTCTCTCTTCCGGGACAGACTATATATTTTTTGTTTTGAAATATATATCTGTTTTATATATCACAGGGAGAATATTATAACACATAATACCTTCTGGCTGTTTTCGTGATACGTGCTCGCCCTCACTGCGTTCGTGCATTATCGCACGTATCCCTCACGCCAGAAGGTATTATTTGATTATAACAGAACGTCAGCAGTACGAATCTTAACATGCATATATCTCGCGATATATTATAGTGTAGCGATTCCGGAATTTCGTTCTTTTGTTTGCTATGATAAAATTGACATTATTTTTCGACAAAAAGTATACCTTAATTTTGATGGTGGAGCAGGATATAGATCTAGGTTGTATATTAATTTGTTTTGCAATCAGCGTGAGCAGAAGCAATGGCATCGGGTGTAAGAAACCAGCGAAGTTTAGCAAGACGGAAGATCTTGTTGATCGGATGTGGTGTTGCAATCGGGGTAATACTCCTCCTTGCAGTCATAGTCTGGAGTGTGTTGAGGCGCAGTGGAGGTATCATTCATTCAGACCTTTTGCATCAGGAACTATCAAAGTAACACTGCATAGGATCGCTGCTTTTAACTGAGTTTTGACCCCGAATAGGTAATCCGTCTACTCTCACAGGGTGTGTGAAGTGCATGGCAGTGGCATCAGACAATGATGTTTGTACACAAATAGGAGCCGACATTCTGTCTCAAGGGGGTTCCGCTGTTGATGTCACAATTGCTACTCTACTCTGCCTGGGCGCTGTACAGCCACAATCCAATGGGATTGGCGGAGGTGGTTTCATGCTGATTCACACCAAGAAAAACGACACGGTGATAAACTTCCGAGAGCGGGCACCAGCTGCAGCTACCGAGGACATGTATGTGGCAGACAAAACTAAAGCTATTAACGGAGCACTAGCCAGCGGAATTCCAGGTTCAGTCAAAGGACATTGGATGGCTCATCAGAAATTTGGCAAATTGCCATGGGCTGACCTTTTCACGCCATCGATCAAGGTATTGAGAGAAGGAATCATTGTGACCCAACATATGGAAAATGCTCTAAGGATCCGGGCTGAGTATCTGTTCTTAGACAGGAACATGAAAGAGACATTTTTCACATCAGATAGCGCAGACTCATACAAGAGACAGGGCCAAAACTTCACCAATTTAAAACTGGCCAACTTGTATGAGAAGATATCTATAGATGGACCTGATGCATTTTACAAAGGTCAAGCTGCAGAGAACATAGTGAGTGTGACAGGACCGAGTGTAGGGGGAATCATGGAGCTCAGTGACTTGGCTAACTATTCGCCGTCAGTGGACGAACCATTCAGCTTCAAATACAGAGGTTATTGATCCTTTCCACCATGCTATATTTCCTCACCATGACGTTGTAAAGGCCGTCATAGTGTCATAAAACTATGTATTTGTTGAGAATGCTAGCTTTGACAATTGGAGTGAGATAATCTTCAAGAGTCGCATAGTTGTTACAGTAGATTGCAAAGCAGATTTCTGACATTCCTCTGATTTGCGAATTCGGACAAATGAAACACCCAACAGTAGTTAGTCCTTTGATTTAAAGACTAATTACTGTTGCGTCGGTCGGAGTTCGCAAATCAGATGAATACCAGAAATTTCATTCACAATTGCTAACATGTTAGCAATCCTTTTTCTAACATGAAATTTCAGGTCACCAGATACTCTCAGCACCCCCTCCCGCATCAGGACATGTAATAGCACTTGTTCTACAACTCCTAGATAGTTTCAACATCAGAGACTTTCCAAAGATCAAGGCCTGGAACTTCATAATCGAGGCAATGAGGTTTGGATACGCCATGCGGAGCAAAACGGGGGACATGGAATTTTCACAGGAGACTCGGAATGTATTTCAAAGGATTAAAAACCACACGTATGCTGACAACATTTTGGAGAGTGAGTTTCGGGAGTCTCAAGGTACAGGATATGTGACACCTCACATCAACATAAACCAATACAGTGACCCTATTTTCGGGAACTACGACGGCACCCATACAACTCATGTCTCCGTACTGGGGAACGATGGTGAAGCTGTATCTTGCACTTCGACAATAAACCTATTCTTTGGCTCGTGCATAATGACCGATGACGGAGTTGTAATGAATAACGAGATGGATGATTTCTCAACTCCTGGTGTAGTGAACTCGTTCGGTTATGCTCCATCCCCCGAGAACTTTATCCAGCCTGGCAAACGTCCAATGTCCTCCTCTTCTCCTGTCATCGTGTTTAATGACAATGGGGAAGCCACTTTTGTTTCCGGTGCAGCAGGAGGCTCGAGAATCATATCAGGAACACTCCTTTCTATCATTAATGCAATTGATTGGGACATGACGCTTGAACAAAATTTCAAAATGGCCCGAATTCACGACCAACTATCGGGAAAAACATTGTATGAAGGGAGTGAGTATGGCGTGGGATTGAACCAGAGTACAATTGATGCAATTCAGGAAATTGGGTATAATATGACCGAGAGGAGTTCTTACATGAGTGTGGTAACAAGCGTCTCCCGACTGAGGGGTGAAACTGAAGCATCTGGGGATCCTCGTAAAGCTGGAACAGGAAGAGTTGTGTGATCTCGAAAAAGTTACAAATATTCTCGTTTCTGAGATTTAAATATTTACTAAAATCAACCATTTAAAACATATCATTGAACAATTTACTAAATTCCTTGCTTTCGCTGCACGGCTGCCATACTTTAAGCATGTGACGTCATTTCTCATATAATCTTGAATATGATTGCTTTGTCATGATCAAAGAACTTAGAATTGAATTGAACACACAAGTTGATTCAGGAACGTTTATATACCCTGATAGTTGACAGTAGTGGATTTAATGGGCACACAATAGTGATTTTCAACTTTTTTGCTTCAGGATTCAGGTAGCCAAAACGATAGAGTGCAAAGTAATAAAAAAATAATCAATGCTCATCAAATTGGAATTAAATCAATAAAAATAAACATTTTAAGGATTTAGAGAACTATGTCAGGTTCAATCGAACCAAATCACTTGTTTTCAATGGTAAATTTGATGAGGGGCAATTACCTTCTTTCTGAATGTGATTGAATATACAAATATAGCAAAATACATTGCCTGTGGTGGGTATAGCAGTAGGAGTGATAAAGTTCCTGTTACACAAGCTGCATGTGTCACATTCTGCAGCAGAATTGTGATACAAATACTGTGTTGATGGTGGTTGATTTACATCTGCTTTATAGGAAGATATCTCACTGCCCTGCCACTGTTTCATGAGCTTTATGCTAAACATAGATAATGGGAATAATGTCTGCATTGCATAATGGGCAGGGTTCGCACTTTTGACAGTAAAATCATTTTGAACGGAGTATTCAACACCCATCAGATGACTGGTGATTGCATATTTGGAAGTCAACTTCAGGTAATAGGCTAACTTCACTATAATGTTTGCAGTTGTGACACCTAAATTAACTCTTGGATAAAGTCTTGCAGCTGCTTCTTCAAGATCATTCAATTTAATATCATGGTAATATAACTGTTTATTCAATTCTACAAGTTTTCTGTTAAGAAATGGGGTCAACACAGTTTCTAAAAATCCCAATAATTTCTGAAGCTGAAACTGTCTCCTAGACTCATCCTGATTACTTGGAAATATTCGCATAAGACCCCAATAGTGCTCTGACAGTGAAGAACTGGTGTAGAAATGGTAGTATCCTTGAAACAGACTGCACACCAAGAGGTAACTGATATCTTTGAATGTGTCTGATAACCTGGTTAGGAGAAGGCTATCTCAATTGCAATACTTGGTTTCTTGGTACTAAAAATTCTTTACAATTTTTAGAACTAAAGAATCAAAGAGGCTCAAGCAAAAGCAGCCTTGATTATATTCTCTTATATTCAATGGATATCATACAGAACATACCTGGATTGGGAAGTGAAGTGATATACTGCATTGGAAATGCTTTTATTCAGCTCATCTGATGAAGCAAGGACCAGTAATGAAGGGGCCATGGCTGTGAAGCATGGATCAGAATGAAAATAGAGAGCTATCCCTTAATTTATTTAGGTTTAAAGTCAGAGTGATTAGAGTATAGCATAGATTTTTACAGCTTGGACCAAGAATCATGCTAATAAATGGCATTATCAAAGCACATTAGCATTGAATCAATGGTGATCATGATAGTATGGCACAGATTCCTTGCTGTATGCAAGACTTTCCTCTAACAAGTAAAAAAGTAGGAATAATATGGCTCATGGCATTGTCAAACAATAGTGGACCAGAAGCTTTGTCTAGCATTTCATCTCTGATCCACACAAGATCATGAGGTTCACCTTAGGTGAACCTCCATGATCTTGTGTGTGATCCATGGCCATGTAGACTGTGGAGCTTCTCTGGGGCCCAGTCAGATTTTAACAACCTAATTCCTGATCCACATGACACTTCTATGGGGTCAAGTTGCAGAGTTCCTGATCCATCCTGATCCATGATCAAATCAGCAGTACACATCGATCAAATCTGCAGTACACATTGTGACACGGCCCTGATCAGGAAAGCTAGAGCCACAATAAATTTGCCTGGCGATGCCAGACTTTCTACGACTTTTCAGTTCACTGAGTAGAACAGGGGCGCGCATCATGTGCACACGCTGATGCAAGCCGCAAACCGGTTGCGTGAGCAAGCTGTCTGAGAATAAGTTTGTGCCGCGCGCGCAAAACGAAATTCTCGACAGGGTCTATCATCGATCGACAATGAATGCCCAGTTTTCAATAAACTGTGAATCGTGACGGTTCGCGGTTTGATTCCATAACTCTTATATTTCTTTATTTATTGTAGGATTTTACCCTACCGTCGGTGCGCGCGATTTTCAATCCGCCTTGCCAGGGATAAAATCCGGCCAGCAAGGGTAGGGTGAAATCCTACAACTTTATTTAAAACTTTTGTCAAACGTTTTTGTGCTTTTGCATTTTATTGACGCAAACTCGCTTTTGATTTTTTTGTGTTGTTACTTAGCAAACTTATCAATTTTGAACTGATCAACACTACTTAAAAAGATCAAATTTGAGAAGTGAGGATCCTGAAGAAGACTTTATAATGTCTTCAAACTGTCAGCAGATTTGTGGTGAGGATTATGGGTCTGATTCGATTGACATTGTCTCACTGTCTACAATGTTCAATCGTCTGAAGCTTGTGAATTTTCATGTTATGAATTTTGTTTGTCCTTTCATCCTATTTTTGGGGCAAATAATCAATAATGTCGATTTTTTGCAGATGTGTGTTTCACACATTTATTTTTGCATGACATCATGACACATTCAATTATATGGAACCATGCCTGCTATAATTATGTTTTTGTATTGCAGTATGATCAGTGACAACTGTCAAATAAGTCATATTCCAGTCACTGATTTGCTTTCATATCACTTTTGCAAGCAGTCAGGCTCTCAGTAAGTTGGCAATATTGAGAGTTAGGTGGATATAACTCTCTAAATATTGTTCATATTTTCTAGAGCTAGTATCATAAAATACATAGAGTGGCTGCTGAATGCTCTCTTGTATGGCAGTTTCATTTCAAATATCTTGCCAGATGTAATGTCATCTGTTCGCTGTTTTGCTTGCAAATGAGGGGACTGATAAGCAAAAGAATCGAAGACCACTTTCCACTGCTAATTTGACTGGTTTGCTCTTGTTCTTACATTTACACCTGATTATTTGCACCTGATATCTTACATTTACTTTACACCTGATTTGACCTGCTATTCAGAATCAGATATTTGTTGGAAAATGCAGTTAACCATTGCTACATTTTTAAGAATTATAGAGATCTGTATCAGTGGGTAGGGGTCACAAACTTTCAGGGGTCACAAACTTTCAGTATCATATCATGTTCATTGTTCATTGAGATTTGAGACCTCCCACTGCAGTTTAACACTTAGTGCAGGTCAGGTTTTCTCAAATCTTCCTGTTCAGTAGCAGACAATTTTCATGAAGATACAATGACAACTTTGCTCACCATGATTTCCACATTCCTTTGTTCCATGATACAGTCTGTAACTCATTAGGATGCCCCCAGAAGGAGGAAATTCGACGAGTCTGTGTGAGGACCATTGTCCTCCTCAACCTCCTAAACTTTACCATGATTCGGGGAAAATGGGGAAGAAAAACGATGGGGACACCACAGATCAACACCCAGATGTTCCCAATGATACTGACGAAGAGGAATATGATAGTTCATTTGAGCCACCTCCTTTCTTCTCCGTGATGTCCACATATCTGGGTCTGTTTCTTCTGGTTGTATTTGGACACTTGAGAGAATTGCTCCGCAAGTTAGGCTTTGATAAGACAATGAGCACTGTCGAATATGGAAATGAGGTAATAGCACAATGCTTTGGTACTGTAGGTACTGTAAGTTATATCATGAGAATGCCCTCAGAATAATCGAGATTATAAAAAGATATTTATAATGTTCATAATAATGTTTATAATGTTTCAGGGCTTTGTTCCACTATATCGGGACTTTGAATCATTCTACACTCGGAACATCTACCAGCGTGTCAGACAGTTCTGGGACCACCCAGTGGCGGGTGTGCCTGGTCCGGAGATCGAGATATGGGACCGCAAGTTCGGCCCTTTCAACGAGACCATGCAGTGAGTACAGTGCAGTGATATAGGCACTTATTATTGCTCGTTATTACTGAGTCCCAACTGGTCCACACAGGAGCAGGTTTCCTCATAATCACCATGAATTTTTTATCAATACAATGTGTGATTTTCGTGCTTCTCCTCGAATTCCTGTCTCAATTTTGCCAGTACCTACACACAGTAACTCACTCATTTTGAAGCTTGTACACAGTAACAGTATAAAAGTGCGGCTATTGCATGAACATTCCCACAGACTACAGAATACCAAGAGGAAGTATATAAACATTGGGAGTTACAACTACTTGGGCTTTGCTCAGAACTCTGGCATCTGTTCGCAGGAAACAATCCATGAAATAAGATGGGGTTCCGGGTCAGCTCTTTCCAGCTCACGTGCAGAAATCGGTAAGTTCATGTGTGCAGAAATCAGTAAGTTCATGTGTGCAGAAATCGGTAAGTTCATGTGTGCAGAAATCGGTAAGTTCATGTGTGGAGAAATCGGTAAGTTCTTGTGTGCAGAAATCGGTAAGTTCATGTGTGCAGAAATCAGTAAGTGGCTGTGTGCAGAAATCGGTAAGTTCTTGTGTGCAGAAATCAGTAAGTTCTTGTGTGGAGAAATCAGTAAGTTCTTGTGTGGATGAATCGGTCACTGGTACCTACATATTTCGGTAGTAAACGCGTATAGAATCATAGAAAAGAAATTTGAGCCGACAGGCTCATCAACATGGGATTTAGAATTTTCTGGACATTCGATTCACCATTTCTGTAGAAGCGTCACGAAGAAAGCAGGGGATTATAATGACGTCACTTCCGTTCCACGATGGTGTAGAATTTAGCCAGGTCCCTGACAGGGTGTTTTATCCACCGTATCTTTCCTGTGTATTACTCATGCATAGGAAACCACCGACTAACTGTGTAACCGTGACAAGTGTGAATCTATATCCCTATTCTCTTCTTCCTATTTTCAACATGCAAGTGTGTGTGTGTGTCTGTGTGTGTGTGTGTGTCTGTGTGTGTGTGTTTGTGTATGCACTATGTACCAACGTGTGTGTGTGTGCACTGTATATACGTGCGTGACTGTGTGTGTGTGTGTGTGTGTGCATGTGTTCTTATATACATGCATGTATCTACGCGATATCAACATCTTACAGTGCAGATATGAGTTGTTTTAGACCAATCTGAAGACTGAAAAACAGGAGGCGGCAGACTTCTCAGTGTTCATTGGGAAAATTCAGCCTGCGATCACTCCTAATCCAGTTTTAGTGATAAGCATCAGTTCTGGCTTGATAACCTACATTCCTACCCCAGGCTCGAACAAGCTACACAACGAGTTGGAGACCCTCGTTGCGTCATTTGTTGGGAAGGAGGAGAGTATTGTGTTTGGAATGGGCTTCGCCACAAACTCAATGAACATGGCTACGCTTGTATCGCAGGTGATTACCAATTTGTTAGATAATGGTCTGTTAGATAATTGTTGAATAGAGAATTTAGGTTGCATTGATAATTTAGGCATATGGTCATGATCTAACTTCATTTCTCTCATACGTTGCTTCGAAGGGGTGTCTTCTTATAAGTGACGAACTGAACCACTCATCCCTTGTCCTTGGAGCTCGTCTCTCCGGTGCAAAGATCAAAGTTTTCAAACACAACGGTGAGCTTCTTGAAATGAGAAATTCTCTTCATGTTTTAACTGAATATAAAGAGAGGATGGGCAACGGGCAACTTCTATGGAAGGCGCGAACGTCATGTCTAAATTTTGTGGAAAAAACATTTGGGCTTACTTGTAAAACAAATGCGCGCGCGCGAATCGTTTCCGCTCGTTGTCATTGCGATTTTGTCGATATCAGGTGATAGTGGACTCACGGCACCTGCATATTGTGTGTTTCAAATTCACCGTACAATTAATGCTTGTGAGAGTGCTATTGGATATTGCAGAAATTCTCCATCGGGCGTGATTTTGGATCCACCTCTCTGCAGTATCAAGAAATTGGATAGCAAACTTCGAACTGCGATGACTCTTATCACAGCAAATTAAATTTGTAAAAAGTCTCCGGTATCCTTGATTAAATCAATTATACCTATCTCATGACACCACTTCCGCGTCCGTTGATTGGTCAGCGCTCACGAAGATAATATCTCCAATTTCAGATATGAAACACTTGGAAACAATTTTACGGACGTCAATTGTTGAAGGAGAGCCAAGAACAAGGCGACCGTGGAAGAAAATACTGATTGTGGTGGAGGGAATCTACTCAATGGAAGGAACTTCCTGCAACCTTCCCAAAATTGTCGAGCTCAAGAAGAGGTACAAGGTACGAGTCCTTTGTAATTGTAGAAATAAAACTTGGTGTATCAAAGATTATCATACCATTATCATTGACTTTATTTTGCCTATTGCTACATAATCACATTCCTTACAACACTATCAGTTAAACGTTAAGTTTGCTAATCCCGTTTACTCTTTTTGTTTTGCAGAATTGAGCATACGCGTTTCACAACTTTAACCAGAATAACACCAGCTAACATTGTAACAAGTCCAGCAAGCAGTAGCACAAAACCGATGATATCCAGGTGGTAAATCTCAATCGAGCTCTGAGTTTTTATCATCTTATTTTCCAAGAAATCGAGGTTTCGATCACGGAGAAGTATGTCCAGATAGTAGAGCATTTTCTGGGTACCTGTGGCGGGTTCCGAGTAGAAGTATTCTGTTGCCCGTTTCATGTTCGCTACATAGCTCTCCTTTTCGTTTAGCATTCTCGATATGGCTGTCCTGAAGTTCTCGGCTGTCATTTCTTGTGGTAGGAGCATTTCACCGAAACCTCTATCGTGGACAACTTCACCGTTCAGTGCCTGTTCTGCAAAAATTGGGGTGCACAAAACAGGAACATTGTACAGGATCGTCTCGATTTTACCGTTATTTCCACAATGCGATATGAACAGATCTATTTTCCCACTGAACAGCAGATCTTTCTGAGGCAGCCAGTTTGATGTGTAGAACTTGTCGGAAACGCTTGGTATGCTGTCTGGCAATGTCTTCACAATAACAGCCACATCCATCTCTTCCAACGCTTGTATCAGAGAATTGGACCAATACAACCATTTCATGTCCGTATACGAGCCCACAGACACCAGGATGATTGGTTGCTCTTGTTTCTCTATAAACTCCAGAAGAGGGCCCTGCAGAGGTTTGCCAGGGCCCACAGACGACCCTCCTATCTGGATCACATTGTTGGGTATCTGGTACGGGAATGACACTGCTATGTGGTCGTTAATGAGGTACAGCTGGACACGTTCCATGAGCTCCTCATGCCCGTCCACGACATTGTACTTCTCGTATACAGGTTGCATAACCCTGGCTATACCACTTTTCATCAGAGTAGCTCCACTCACCAGGTTGAACAGTGACTTTGCCCTGTACCAGAATCCGGGCTTCTGACCACGGTAAACCTGAATACCCAGCCCCGGCTCACTGCTCAAAAACATGGGCAGATTCTGTGCCTCTCGTGGCATTGAGTATTCCACCTCGGGGACATATGCCACGAGTGGTATGTTCTGCTCGTGTGTTGGCACAAGGATTGACGCCACAGTTCTTTCCTCAGCGATAATGAGATCGAATGCATGGTTCTGTATCAATTCGTTGAAATGTGTACCAGTGTAATAATCAACAAGTGACTCGTAGATAAGGAGCCAGCCTTCCCGGCACAAGGCATCCGACATCATGGAGTCTGCGTACATTTCATAGTCTCGTCTCGCGCCAATGATACCCCTGATACATTTCTCCGCGATAGCATCGAAACCGTCCTCATTCATGGTGGTCGGGAACTGCGGGATTATCCTGAAGTTGTCATGAGTTTTGGTAAACCTAGGATCGAGCATCATCGTTAGGAAGGACACTTTGTGACCCTTCTCCGCCAGGAGGATCCCGATATCGGCGATGGCAAAGTAGTGGCTCCCTTTGAACGGGACTGTTAAGAGGATGTTAGACGTCTTGGTGACCAGAGGGAGGAGGGTGATGAGAAGGAGGAGAGGGATCCTCGTTACGAGCATTGTACCTGAGCTGGGGGTATCGGGTGGTCAGAGACGGTCATTTACGTGTTCCCTTTGCAAAGTTATGTAATTTGACGGACTTGAACAGAAGTTGTTCAATAAACTGTAATAACATTATTGTGTAGTAACATGTTTGACGAGTATCATGACAAGCTTGATTTATGTTGTCCTCAGCTCGCTACTTGTTAACATAAATAATCGTGATGTAGTGAGAGAGAGAGCGATAACTGTGTGAGAGCTGTACTGGGCAATTCAGCTGTACTGAGAGCTGTACTGGACAATTCAGAGTTTTAACAATTCAATTATGTACTGGAACTTCTGCCGAACAACAGTTGAAGTGTAACATTCGCTGCTGATATATGCTGATATGCTGATATGGGTGTCGAGTGCACAGTTCATGTAGATGCAGCAATCACACGCACACACACACGCAC
>CAMPET010000018.1:566787-577784 GCA_946803715.1 Beroe ovata | reverse complement strand
TGTGTGTGTGTGTGCATCAGTACTATTTAAGAGAGGGTCTACTTCAAAGCTTTAAACAATGTTTTCATTCCACAAATGTGGATTATAGATAGCTATTTCAAGTCGACAACTAACATTTCTCGTCGGATTACATCTTTGATAAAGTGGAAGCGGGGGTATTGGGTCAGAGGTTAAGTTCTCTTCTATAGGGTGAAGTTTTCGAAAATTCTCATCAGAGGTCCAATTTTTTGTACGTCAGAACAGGGCTCTTTGACGATTGGCTACTATAATTCGTCACAGCTCGCTGACACACTGCATAACTGTGACGTAGGAATGCAGACTAGGGAATGTGCTGACACCAGAACGTCAGAACAGGGCTTCGTGACGATTGGGTACCCCGTTCGTCACAACTTGCTGACACCACTACATAACTGTGACGTAGGAACGCTTGCGATGGAATGCGCTGACACCAGTTCGTCAGAAAAGGGCTTTGTGACGATTGGGTACCTCATTCGTCACAACTCGCTGACACCACTTCAAAACCGTGACGTAGGAATGCAGACTATGGAATATGCTGACACCAGAACGTCAGAACAGGGCTTCGTGACGATTGGGTACCCCGTTCGTCACAACTTGCTGACACCACTACATAACTGTGACGTAGGAATGCTTGCGATGGAATTCGCTGACACCAGTACGTCAGAACAGGGATGTGTGACGCTAGGGTATCCCATTCGTCTCAACATGCTGACACCACTGCATGCATAATTGTCACGTAGGAATGTTTGAGTCCGTTTACACGCCTGCTGTCTGTCTGTTTGTCTGTCCGTCTGTATATCTGTGTTTGACTGAAACTCCCCCAGGAAATTATCGCCCATCTGAAGAAGGAATCACACGCACACGTATACAGTAACTCCATCTCACCGCCAGTGTGCCGGCAGATTATTGCTGCTACACGTGCTATCATGGGGGTTGATGGGACGAATGATGGGGCTAGACGTATCAAACAGCTTGCAGAAAACACAAGGTAGCACCAAAACTCACTGCTAATACAGCAGCGGAAATATAGTAATACTAACACAGTTCTGATTATTTGCTGACCAACGATTAACAGATCCAATGGAATGACCGTTAAACTGATTCATTTGATGTATATTTTAACTTTCACTAGGTACTTTAGAAGAGAATTGCAGAAACGAGGGTATATTGTGTTTGGCGACCTTCACTCTCCCGTCGTTCCAGTCCTAATACTGACCATTGCACAAGTAATGTGAGTAGAAAACACGTGTAGAGAAGCGTATGAATTGTGTCAAGAGGTGGAAAATCACGTGTGTTGCGATGCGAGTAACGCGGTAATTAAACCCATGGTACAACCATTTGAGCAAAGTCCTTGCTTGAGAATCAAGAATGCACGATTGAGAAACAGCTGAAAATCAGCTGCTGGTGAAGTTGATCAACCAAACGAATGAAGTGAACTGCTAGTGCTAGTACTAGTGATAATTGGGTAATCTGCAGGGACAGGATAATTCCGAGAGAAATTTAATCCTCTCGTAGAATAGGCTAGATCAGGTTGCAACTTCAGGTCGACAGGCGACAACTCATGAATTCGGAATTCTAATTCTCGATACCGCCCTCAGAGCGTTCGCCAAATACTCGCTAGCGATGGGGCTAGCTCCGGTGGTTGTTGGGTTCCCGGCCACGCCCATGCTGGGATCTAGAGCACGATTCTGTATCTCAGCATCTCATACTCGCGAGCATCTTGATTGGGTAAGTGCCAAATTTCTCAAGTTAATTCTCTTTTGACTCTGTTCACAAATGAAATGCGTAAACAGAGTCAAAAGAGAATTAACTTACTATCTCTCATCGTAACTATAGTACGCGCAGTATCGTACGCGCAGTATAGTACGCGCAGTATAGTACGCGCAGTATAGTACGCGCAGTATAGTACGCGCAGTATCGTAACTAATGCGACTCTTATTCAATCATCCAATCCATGAACTATGCAAATTTCTCAAATATTTCCGCATAGTTTTCAGTTCTAAACAACAGTAACTTGTAGGCATCAATGAAATAACAGTGTTTCCATTATTTTCAGATTCTTGATTTGTTGGAAAAGATGGAACCAGAGTTGGGAATCAAACTTTCACAAAAGAAACGCAAAAATCGAAGATAAGTGGGACAATCATGTTGAAATGGTTGCAGCAACCAGTGCAGTCGTACTCGTACGTGATCAAATATTAATTGATCATGTAGATGTACGGTGGGCCGAAACCCCTCCGTTCTCTCTTGCCACCTGCTGATACTCAGTTCCATATCGCTGTTGAGGGCCTTACATCTGTAGGGTAACCGCTGATGATTCACAGTTCAGACTCTCCCATCTCTTGTGCCAATCCTTGGAATTGGATTAGTATAGAAAATCGATGTCCAGTATTTTTCTATGTTTGCCCATACACCTCCATAGATAAGACTTTGGAGTTTGAATTAACTAATGATCATGTTTCTACTCACAGTGTGGAATCGTGCCGTGTCGAAACATCCGAGTCAGCAATTTCACCATTAGAGTATCATTTCAATTTCAGTACCTATCTCAATGTGTTTTTAGTCAGTGCAGAGTATAAGTATAACTATACGTCATTATCTTTCTACTTTTGATCCGAGAAACGTGTTTTCCACGATATTTTTGCTAATTTACTGATGCTACAATTTATATATTATACTTTATACTTATAGGTTAATTATCGTTGTACTTATATGAATCAAAATTGATAGCCAGATAGTATTAGTATGATATTTTTGGTAAGTTCAAATTTGTTCATCTGATTATGAAATTGAAGGGATGTCTGCAGTCCAGCTGCGATACGATTTATCAATTATTAATCAAGACTAAAGCTAAGACTAACTAATACTAATAGTAATACTTATATGAGATCCGATCAGAGTAGGATCAGGACTTTATGATTTTATTTCTCGTTGTACTTGTACTTGTAGTTGTAGCCTATGCTATCAAATTTTGTCAGATTTTATCTGACAAATTAAAGGTTCTTGATCATTGATCTTGCACCTTATAGTTTCCTATCGATGATGTCATATCCGTATCGTAGGATTATATTTATATTACTCAGCTCGGCCCTGCAGTGCGATCTCGATCCGAATCTTGATTGAAATTGAATTGAATTGCGCGTGTGCACACGTTGCGCGCCCCTGTTCTGCTGTTCAGTGTTGATCATGTTCTACTCAGTGAACTGAAAAGTCGTAGGAAGAGACGCGCGCGGAGTATTTATTTGGGTCACGCAGCGCGGGAACAATTTGTCAGATTTTAATTTTATCCGACCTCAGTTTCTCAGTTTTCAGGTCAGGTAACATTTGACATTCTGCAGACAAGGCCAAGGAACAATTGCGCGGCATTGACGATAATGCGATATATAACTATAAGTAGAGGAAGCCTGTTCTTCCAGTGTTCACTGTTCCCGCGCGCTGCACTGTATGACTCGACCTTGCAGACGAGACTTTGTAGGATTTTACCCGGCCCTACCGTCAGTGCGCGCAATTAATATTCCGCCCGTGCCATGGATAAAATCCCGCTAGCAAGCGCGCGCGCCTTCATCGAAGGCCTTTGATGATGAGGTGATTTTTATGGTGCTTGTTGAGGTACTTTTATTTTCAGCAGTCGGCTATTGTAAATGTTTACCTTTGTCCTTAGTAGAAAGGTGTCGTTTTTAGTGGTTTAACTCTCAACTCTGGGATTTTTGAATAAATTTCATTGACATGGTTCTATACCATAAATTTGAATGTATTCTCTCTTCACAGCTATTTAATCATTTTGTATATTTCTACCTTCTAATTACTTACTTGTTCTCCACCCAGCAACTCTTACTGATGAAAACGTTGGGAGTGGCCAGCTGTAAAGTAAGCTCTACTCTTGAACGGAAAACCAGGGAATATGGTAAAAATTTCATGTTTGATGGATGCCCAGATACATGTTGGAATAGTGATCAAGGAAAGTCACAACAAATTGGTTTGAAATTTGATGAGACTGGAAAAGTTGATTGTGTAAGGATTCAATTTCAGGGTGGATTTTCAGCCAAAACTTGTGAGATTAAGGTTGGCAATGTTGTCAAGGACATAATTCATCCACAGGATTCCAATAATATCCAAGAGTTTGCAATTGGCTGTATCACAAATCAAATTGAACTGAACTTTACTGAATTTACAGATTTTTATGGACGTCTCATTATTTACCTTTTAGAGTTCATTGAGAGATGAAGTTCGATCTGTTTTGATATTTATGAGGTTGAAGTTTTTATGATATCCCATTTGAGCATTTGGTACAGTTTCTCATATAAGATGTTTGTATTGCAGATCAACTGTTGCCTATATAAAAGTTATAGTAAGAAAAATAAAGTTGCTTTGTTTGTATCTCTATTTACACCAGTCACTGCCTCCTTTTATAGTACAAAATGGGAGCTTAGATGTGACTGACATAAAGATTAACATGGATGAATTCCAACCTCAAGAAGATATTCTTAACGAGAACCATAAGGAAATCATTGATGATACAATCAATTCTGAACCATGTGTTGTTAAGGAAGAAAAACTCGACTATACCAATCAGGAAGATATTGATATTGAAAGGTCAATGCATGTCTATTGTGTGACATCTGGTAATATAGCATTTAAAATTGATCATTTATCTACTGAAAATATATTTCCTTGCAGTACTCAGCAAAAAGATGGAAGCAGTATTGGTATACCAGATTCTTCTGACCCTATTGATGATGAGGAATGTCTCTTGGGGAAAATGCCTGAGGATACTCCTGAGGACATAGCAACAGTTTCTCTTGAGTCAGTGCTTGCCCCACCAGAACAGCAAAATGTGGTCACCTCCTCTGTACCGTCACCAGGTCCAACAAGTGCATCACCAAGTCCAAAGCCTCGAAGAACTGGTATGAAAGAATAGCAGTTAATTCATCAACATAAATACTTGACACTTGTTGTGTACTTATTTAACTTTGCCAAATTCTTTCAACAACCGGTTGTTTCTTACAGCAAGCTCACCAAGAGTGGGGAAGAAAGTATTTTCTCCCGAGAATCACCGAAGACACTTGTCCCTGTTCAAACAGCGGGAAGCGGAGAAGAAGCAAGCACAAGAGGAGAGGAGGAAGAAACAGGAGGAGGAAATGGAAAGAAAGCGAATTGCAATCTTGAAGAAGCATGAAGCAGCAGATCAGAGGGTAGGTTGAAATGTGAAACCTGTGCTTCCAAAGTCCAAACAATGCTCATTGCTCAAACTAATCCATGTATTTGGTGTTGCAAGCTGATAATATGATCAGGAATTGTTTGTGCCAGTGTAAGGTAACACCAGTAGATGTATCAATTCCCTGAGATTATGATACACATTATAACTCTGATGTTGCCTGTTGGTTACATGTCCTCTGTTTGTCCCTAGTATATGACTGCTCTATAGTCTTGTTCGATGTATTGTTATTGGCATTCTGGTTGTTAGTGTCGCAAAATTTTATCGTCATTTCGGATATTTCCATCGCTGGCTACAACACAGTTAGCCCCATAGTACTGGAGCAATCTGTACTTACCATATTCGGTATAATGAATGCTCCGATACCAACTACAGGTTTTTTGTACCATTGTATTGTACCACCCTTCATTAATATGGAGCGCATAAATGATTTATAAACCAAAATACAGGCAGTGACAAATCAAGGAAAGCGTAAAGATTCTGGCACGAAACTAATAGATTTGTACTTTTTTGTCGGTATACCTTACAAACACAGAACTCGGAAATGCCGAGCATAAAACGAAATAAGAAATAAGACGTTCAAATTTGAAATGTCATCACATTTTTGGCCTTCTTCTGTTGTTTTCTGTTTGACGGTCTATGCGTACGCTTGATTCTGAATTCTGATATATACATGATTGTGCCTGACCGTCTGTACAGAATGTACTTAGCTAATAGCTCCTTAAATTGACTATATTAGAGTGTGCAGATAATAACGCTATTTTATGCTACCAAACAAGCATACATTATACACTCGCATACTTGACAAGTGTTTGTGAGCAGACGCATCCACACTTATACTTTACAGCCGCACACACAGTATACACACAGTACACACACAGTACACATACACACACACACATACATAAATACACACACATACACACACACACACACACACAGATACAAACACTACACAGACAAACGTCAGTCGCATGCAATCAAGTTCACTGCAATTAACAATTCCAATCATAGAACCGGGAAATTATCGTGTCATTACAGCCCGTTCTCCCCAGTTTTGCGAGCAGTTAAACTGCCGAAACTGCCAATAACTCGGTTGTGCGTTATACCACTTTCAAAGACGGTGTATTCTCTTAGACCTGACATAATCATGCGTCACTGTACTACGGTCCCTAGACGTGCTTACTTTTCCTATCCTTTTTCTCTATGACGTAATCAATCAAAACATTACTACCACCAATTACCAACTGATTATCAGTCGTTGTTACCAACTGATTATCAGTCGTTGTTACCAACTGATAATCAGTCGTTGTTACCAAGTGATAATCAGTTGTTGATCGATACACATTTCACGGTGATTTTAGCTGATACAAGGGTACCTCCACATTATATGTCATAGTCAGCACAGTATGTAGGTATCTAGTGATCTGCAAGTGCGCAGGTGGCAGGAAAATACAGCTCTACGAGTTGTGTGAGCTCTGTGGTGATATGACTCTTGTGTCATGACTCCAAGTTATGGTTTCCCGCGCTCTGTGTTATGTCGTGTCATTTGAATCGTTCTAAACTTGATTATGTTGTATTTATGGAGGAGTATTCGAAATTTTGCTTCAATTTGAATCTCCTGCCCATTATTGTTTTCCTAGTTCTGATTTCTTGTTGAGGTGCCTGTCTGATAACATTCTTGCAGTAGGAATTCAGTCTGAAACGTCATATCCTACCGGAATACAGAACAAATCTTGTTGAGGCGGTATAAAACTTCTGTGCCAACAGACTGATCTGTACGGAACACTGCGGTTCTATGGTAGAGATGCCACACTATACGTCTATACCTACATCGTGTACACTAACGGTGCATCTATTTCTACATTTTGTCTCCATTGCTCCATTAATCCGTAGCAACGTGTAGTCCGTAGCAACGTGTAGTCCGTAGCAACGTGTAGTCCGTAGCAACGTGTAGTCCGTAGCAACGTGTAGTCCGTAGCAACGTGTATTCCGTAGCAACGTGTAGTCCGTAGCAACGTGTATTCTCGTTTAACCACGACACCGATTGCACCATACATACTTCATAGTTACCGTAACCGCTGCATCTTGTGTAACTATTTCCGTTACTAATTTATCTCATTATTGCTGCATAATTGTACCAACTCCCTTGCTCTTGTACTCGATACTACCGATTATTTGAAACATTGGCCGCTACATCTGTTGTTGTTAACCAACGTACAATGTCAGCATGTGCTCATCTATCGGGCATTTCCTCCAGTCCTATAGTTCCTACTTCCTTGTTCTATACGCGCATAGATTGCTGACGTTGTTATCTGATGTCAAACAGATGGTCACATGGTAGTTCCAACCATTTCATGTTACTACCGATCGAGCTATTAATGAAGACGATATATCAATCGATAGATACATATCCTTCTCTTTGACCTTCTTCTTGCGATGACCAATGGCCTACTATTAATCGTTGACCTGACACTTTAACGTTTGTCCGTCCGTTAGAACACGTGGTATTGGAATTCGTACTGCTACAAATTCCACGTTGTATCCATCTGTTGTATGATACTCAAGCCATACCGTGGGGAATATATGTTGACTAAGTTGATAACAGTTCTCATAATTTAACACTCGTGTAGGTACTACGGCAGTGCCCACTTTCTTAGTTCATTTTGTTCATAGTGTGTACTACTTTAGTATAGATATGTCAGATATGTCATGAGGTTTACGTCAACCCTCTGTTTATCAGTTTTCAACATGTGTCTCCTATCTGCACTTATTGTTGTTTAGTTACGACATCTCTGTTAATAGACGTGTAGAATGTGTTTGAGCGTGAGTTGTTGCTCGTTGATGATCTCCAGAATGTTACAACTTTACAGCATTACTCCTCGCCAACATCGCTCATCAGCAACTTGTATCATTGCTTCTTAGCAACATTTCTTATTACGTCTCGGAGATGTTTTGTTCAATTTCGAGATGTTCGCAACAGTAATCGTGTTCATGTTATTGTGTGTAGTGGAAATGTGAGGGTATTTCTCATGGCTGAAGATAAGACAGTGATCCCACCACGTCTCAGACCGTCTCGTATACCACAGGTCGGGTGTTGCTCCTGTATGTTGCTAGCAACCTATCCCGCTATTGATATTATGTTTATTGAAGAATACTCACTAATCACTTATGTCAACAACATCAATGATGAATCGCTAGATATTTATTTATTCCGCTGCAAAGTTATCGTAAACTCACCACATCCGTTACTTCAGCTCCGAGAGAGAATTCGAGCAACTCCCCGACGATCAGAAGCGTTCGGATCCACGATCAGATCCCGATCGTCGCTCAGTCTTGACATCAAGGATGCCCCTCCTAGATCAGGGTATGTGTAACTTGCGAACTTCCATTTGTGTGTGTGTGTGTGTGTGTGTGTGTTTGTGTGTGTGTCTGTGTCTGTGTGCAGTATGTCTGTACTGTCTATTCTGTGTGTGTGTGTGTGTACTGTGAATTCTGCAGTAATCATGGATACCCGATCTTTAGCTCCGACATATTGCCTTACTGAAGTGTGGGATAACAACGTATTGCAACTTCTTAGTCGTCGAAATGTTTGTTCGCATGGAATTTGACGATAAATTAGTTAAGTGATAAATTTTAAACAGCTTTTTTACTGTATATATATATTTTGTATCGGCCGGGAAGGAATGTCCTATTTATAGTACCTCAATAAAATATGTTTCATACACAGTAACCACAAGATACATCCAATATCCATATGTCACGACACACAGACACAGACACACACAGACACAGACACGCACTGCGAGATAGCTCCATTCTGTGGTATCGCGAGAGATCATGACGAAGTTAACGTTAATCATCATTTAATTAGATCAATGACAAGCAGTCATTAGAGCATAACGAGTTTAGGAGTTTGTGGAGATTAACCATTATTGCTGTGCAGTGTGAGGTATACAGGCCTTATGATACTTATTGAGAGGCAGCAAATCATTCCTCTAACTCAGAACTGATGTATCAACTCATCTAGCTCAAGGTTGTCAATCATTTAATAGGCAGAAATTTATCTTCTGTGGGAGACCCGCAGTTATGAGTTGGGTATTCAAGTCACCATGCACGGAAAACCCAAGTAGCGAATACCCAACAATATAGCGAATACGCGACAATATTCGCGACAATTGGTATTCTAGAAGTTAGGTATTCCATACTGTTACCGAATAAGGACCCCTCGCCCAGAAACCCCTCTTTTTCCTGATACCAAACCCCCTCCATCTCCTCCATACCTGAGTAGCTGTATCCAGACACACACACACACACACACACACAAACACTCCCAGGTCTGTACAGAATCTCACATCTCCCAACAATGGAGCGGAGGAGAGGGCTATACCGAGACCACGCAGTACCACTCCACGTCTGAAACGGCCGGTTTCCATGGGCGCCATCCCGTCTGGGGGCGCTGCCCATACCGATATCGTGACCAGTAGTAACCAAAACAGGAAGTCCTATACCCCCGGTCCTACGTCAACTAAAGGTAAGTTGGCAAAGGGATAAACACTAAACAGTGGAATGAACATACTTCTCTCATTTTAATCCTAATTCTTCAAAATATCATATGCTGTGTTTAATACTTACGAGGTTGAAGATTGATTAAACCATGTTCACTGTTCACTTTGTTGAAGATCCATCTCTAAACGATCAGGTGGTGCGGGACAACCAATAATCAAACACGCTAAGCGGGACGACACGAAGAAGAATGCAATCAAGGACAAGGTGGACATCAAGGGTCTGATGAAAACAGCCAAAGTCCCTCATAACATGAACACTGCTCCCAAGAAACCTGTGTCCTCAGGTAAGCGTGTTTTTCGATGTTTCTGGGTATGTGTGTGTGTGTTTGTGTGTGTGTGTGTGTGTGTTTGTATGTGTGTGTTTGTGTGTGTTGGTGGGTGTTTGTGTGTATGTGTGTGTACTGTGTGTGTGTATGTACTGTGTGCCTGTATTGAGAATTCACTGTTCACATTTCACCATTATTGTTACATCATTCTTAATGATTGAAATTACGATTCGGAGTTGCACAACTTACACCGATTGATAAATCTATTTCACATTGAATGACGAATGTGATCAATAATTTACGTCTGTTGCCTACAATCATACCCAAATCGTCTCTATCGATAGGTTGCTGGTCATTGTAGATTACACTTGGACCCTACTTGTGAAATACACACACATTAGCTTAGTACTACTATGCTACTAGCACATAATTCAGCTTGCATTGTACACTCTCGATTATTCCTTTTATCAAACTACTATGATCAGGAGTTTTGTATAAATTATCGATAGGTTGATATTGAACTAATAATGGTCTAGTTTGGGAAGGAAATGTAGTGGATTTTATTAAGTGAGGAGTGATATTGAGCGTTGACCTCGCTCACATTTATCAAGCTCTCCATGCTCTCACGATGATCATCATTCACCGTGGAGTTAGATCACCATTGGAGAGGGGGTCAATGACTCCTCGCATTCCGCGTTCGTGAGTCAGTTAAAACTCTGTATATTTGAAATATTGCCAACGTCTCAGATAAACCTACGCTTACACACACAAGCATGGTTTTGCGTCTGTGTGTGTGTGTGTGTGTGTGTGTGTGTGTGTGTGTGTGTTTTTTTAGTGAGCCACACGGAAAGCTAACACAGGCAACATGAAGTTCCTCACACTACCATGATCTGTGACTCTACTAGAAATAGTACACACACACACACACAC
>CAMPET010000018.1:554492-566390 GCA_946803715.1 Beroe ovata | reverse complement strand
GAGACATACACACACACACACACACACACACACACACACGCTGTGTTTATCACTGCCCTATCATCCCGGAACTCGCACATCTTGTCTCGTTATCATCCAGGATCTCACTCAACATGTCTCGTTATGAACATAGAATAGGACCAGAATTTGGGAAAACTTAGCACCAGATCACTGTCATGAAATTTCAATAGGTCGAGAATCCACTTTAGGTATTGAGTATCCTAAGTGACTGTATCGAAAAAGATGAAAATTGAAACTTTGTTTATAGCTTATTGATAAAATAAAACAATCTGCAGATTTGCAAATTGCGTACACTTAGTGTAATTGCAGACATAAACACTTTCATGCTTGTGATAAAATATCAATCAATAGAATTTGTCTTGCAACGATTAATACAATTTTACAAACTGCATACCAGAGAAATAATATACAAATATTGCTGCATATCCACCAGTAGCATGCTTCCTAATTCAAGTAGTGTCTATCACAATTTGTCTCGACTGTCACTATGATGTTTTCACAGCACCCTCAAAACAGTTATTCACAGTGTAAACTGGTGCAATTTCGTGAATCACATAATACGATGTGTTATACACCGAAGTTTCAGTTCATCTAACAACCTGGTATATGCTTAAGTGAGAATAAGGTTATTTAGGTTATTTAGGCGAGTTATTGCCGTCTCAAACACTCACTATAGAGTATAGGTCATGAGTTTTTATTCAGAATTCGTAGATTTTCTTGATGTCATTGTTCTAGTGTGTTCCGTGCGTGTGTAATAACCGTCAAAAGCGATCCTTTGAAAAACAGCCGTTTTTCACAAACGAGTTTTCGTCATGAACGAGTATATTGATTACAATTAAACGCTAAATGGACACATCCTGATGCTGTCCTGTGAAAGAGGATTTTAACGACCGTGTTTGTTTGTATTCAGAATGATGGCAATAGAGTCTACTGGAATCTCTGAAGGGCTGCAGTAATATTATAGTGACCACTGATCGATCATTTCACAGCGGATTATAGGTCACATAAGCGATTTGGTGTATGTCTGTGTGTGTGTATAATGCTTACACGGAGAGTATGGCAGTAGATGTGAGACTGTGTATCTGCGTCGTCCAATGAGGCTGGCTAACGATCATCAGGACATCACTTCATTGTGCCACCGATCAATTGCTACTAACTTCGCGTCGCGCGCGGAGATAGATCCTCTAAACACCATGCGCGGTCATTTCAGTTATTCACGCGCGCGCAGGGCGTTACGTGCGCGCGTTCGTGGTTTTGTCTGTCGATAAATTTAAAACGATCGTTGTATGAATTTTCAGATCGCCCGGCCAGTACATCCTCTCGACCGACCAGGACACAAAGTTTTGGCCGGGGTGATGGCGTTTCCAGGCCAAGTTCTGCCCCCAAGAGACGGTCATCTGTTGGACAGCGGCCAATTCCTGCTGCCAATGAATCACCCTCTAAATCTGTGATGAACACTTCGGCCCAAGCTAAAGGTAGATAGATTCAGTTTCTCATTTGTAACTGTATAGCGATATATCCCTCATTTATGCGTTGATTTCCGCTGAGATAATGAATAGATGTGTTCCTAGTGTCTCAGCAAGAAGAAGCAAAGGCCCGGTTGGAGGAAGGGAGAAAGAAAGCAAGGGAAGAACGGGCTAGAAAAGAAGAGGAAGAACGGAGGTTAGAGGAGGAGAGAAGACTCGAGGAGGAAAGACAAAAAGCAGAAGCAGAAGAAGCAAGACTCAGGCTGCAGAAGGAAAAGGAAGCGCGCAAGTATGAGACATTATTCCAATCATTCAATGACTCCCATCATGCTGATATTTTCATCTGAAATCTCCTCTCCCTGTGAAGGAGGCAGCAAGAGGAGGAGGCGGAGCAGTCTCGTATCGCCGAGCAGGAGCGAGCTGAGAGAGAACGGGTCCAGCTTGAGGAGAAGCAACGCGAGGAGCAGGAACGTATCGATCAGCAACAACAGGAACAGCAACAGGAACACATGATACGCCGTAAAGCGGAGGAGGAACGAATGGCAAAGGAGGAGCACGAGCGACGGGAGAGGCAAAAAGTAATTACCACGATTCTTGCTTTAAACGTTCGTCAGTGTACACCCGTTTACTATTACCTCATGAAAATAATCGAACAGGAGTATTAGTGAGCGGAGGTTGTAGATTAGGACAGAGAAATACTTATTCGATATTTATTGTGTATCAGGTTAAGTTGGGCAATTACCTTGCATGGCCGCTAAAGCGCTTACTTAGGAGGTAACATAGGAATATTCCCCCTTACCGACAGCTGAGTTAATGCATGGGAAACTAGCAACATTTCGACCTTTCCCAAATCCATGTGAAGAGGAAGGCTTTGGGAGATTCCTATATTTGCGTGACCTGACCCTCATAGTCGGACTCCTCTTCGAACGTGACTGCATCAGGAACTTAGACGACCTCATAGACTCCCTATTTGTTGAGGAGCAGTAACGTGGAATAAAATCGGGACCCAGAATCGGACTCATTCACACTTTATGACGTTCTGCACCGATTTGTTTATCTTATACCAGCTTTCGCCATCTCTACTGGACACTTTTTGTCCATGCAAATGTCGTTTAATGTGAACAAAACCTTTCAGAAATTGGATGCAATCCTCAAGAAATCGTCAGTAAAAGTAGAGACTGCTCCAACGGTAAGGAAACACATACAAAATGTCATTTTGGCATCTATTTAACATGAGCTGCGATGTGCCTCCTTCACCACACTGCTTTTTATTCCCACTGCTACATAATCGTCTGTTTCAGCGTGAGATATCCGCAAACGCCAGTGCAATCCTTGCTAAGCACAATATCACCCTCAACCTCCCCACAAAGCAAGAACCACGAGACACGGAGAGTGTGGATGTGGAGCAAATTCCGGAAACGGAATCCTCTGATATGCCTCATGATGTCGAGAATGGTGCAAAAGAATCGGAAGAACAAGTCCCGGAGACGCCTCATATTGGCGAAAATGGAAATAACGAAGTTGAAGGGTCAGAATCGTCTTATAACTCGTCAATGAGAGCCTCTGAAGAAAGCTCTGATAGTGATGTGCAACTCGTCTCGGAAAACAACATTAATATTGTACCTGCCGATGGAAATGAACCATTGGTGAAATTATCGAGCGATCCGAAGCCTCCCGATGATTTGATTATTGATCTAAACGATCAGCTGTTGGTGAGTTACATCTTTTTTTCCTGATTTAACAATATCGTCGACTGATATGATCCCTGATACAATGTTGAAGTACCACCCCGTATTCGACCACTCACATCTCATTTCCTCAGGTGAATAAGGAAGCAGATGAGTTCACTATTGGTATCACACCATCAGAGGATTTGCAACTATCCCACGTTTTGTAGCACACACACACACACACACACACATATATGTTCCACTATAATACCATAACGTGTGCCTGGGGAATTCTCGACCCTCCTTAACCAGAGTAGGGCGACAATCTCACGGATAAGTTCATGATCATCATATCATTGTTGCGTTCGTACTCCTCCCCTTCACTGTCCAATATTTGTCATTTTCGTTGTACTACGAACTACTCTAGAAATATGATAGCACCGTCGTTTAAACTCAGCACCATCTTTTCGTTTGTCAAGGAAAGAATTCAACCCCTCCCTCCCCTCCCATTTTGGGTGATCCCCCTACCTCTATATATGGATTTAACACATGGATAAAGCTTGCTGCATGTTGCTGCTGCTATAGTGTCGAAATAGTGTTCTAGTGAGTTGAATTATTTGTTGAAAACGCTTCCAAATAACTGCTACCACAAATTTGCCGTACAAAGCATAGCTGATATTTTAGAAAGACAAATTTACGCAAAATAGGAATGTAAATTTAAAATCCCTTTGACCTAGCAACGATAGCAAAATGTATGAATGTAAATTTTTGCAAAATGTGTACTATAATAGTCTAGCTTATTTTGCTGTGCGAAGCTTGTAAAGTAGAGGACCAATTATAGTGAGGTGTAATTATGGTGTGCTGATACTTTTTTTGAGGTTCTATATTTAAGCCAGATAATTGAAGATGCTATGTATTTTTCAGAAATAGAAAATGGAGAGTTTTTTTATTTTTTAATGATGAAAGCGTATTTTTAATTGAAAAAAAAGAACAAGGACCGATTTCTGAAATTTGAATCTCGGGATCTTTTCCTCTCAACCTGGTGAAATTCTGGGTGCATTTTTCCCAATTTAAGAGAAATTTCAGAGAAGATTATATCAGTGTTTGCTCCGCGATATACTAACTTTATTTGTTTTATAAAATATCTCCTTCGTTTAAGTGGATCAGATTTTCGACACTGCTCTTACTCTTTTAAGAGTGATATGACTATTGACTATGAGATAGTTCCTTTAATGATTATCTAGTATAACGGTTTATAATTTATCGTAACTGATCGTTATGATATATTTCATAGGCTATGACTTCTGATGTCAAGTACGAGTATATTCAGAGGATTACTGCAAGGAATGCATCTGCTCCAGAGTAAGTTCATTGGAAAGGGTGGTGTCAACTTTGACTACTCAATAACCATGATCTTGCATTCCCAATCATTGATGCCTATCATTTCTAAAAACCGATCGTCCCTATTTTCAGGGGCTGCAACCTCAGCGCTAAGTTCATCACAAACTTGGCGGAGACGCTGAGTGATGGAACTGTGTTTGGGATTATCACAGAGCTCCGAGATATCCAGCATATCAAGCTGAGTAGTCTACAGAAGGAACGAGCCGAGCTGGTCAAGAGACATCAGGTAATTGTATATGCTGGTGTTAGATGTGGCTGGTTTAATGTGGTCATTGACACCATGTCAGTATTACCTGACCACTGGTCAAGTAATACTGACATGGTGTCAAACTGGAGATGGACTGATGGTTGTATTGGAGTTTAGTGTCGAAGTTTTATTGGATACTTTGATACCACTCTACCATTCCCTTGACACCATGCCGATTGGAAGTACACCGTGTAGTGATATCTGGGGTTATTGACATACCAGTATCGCAATGACGCAATTCTAATCGCGTATGACGAACCTCCTCCCACTCTATGATCCAGGATAAGAAGGAGCAACAGGATAGGGAGCACGCTGAGGAGTACAATGAACTGCTCAGTGATGAGAGTTACCTGCCGTCACAGGAGGAGGTCTTGGTGTTTTCGTATTTTGTTGTACAAAAACTTCATTTCGTCCAAATTTTCCGACTTAATTGACCCCGAACCACCTCACGCAACTTCTCTCATGTTAATCTATTCATTCATAACTTAAACAGGCGACACTGAAACGTTTTAAAAGAGAATCTGCCAAGTTAAAGGAGGAAGAACAGGAATCATTGCGTTCATTTGACAGGAATGTTCTCGAACAACTCGATCAACAGGTGAACATTCACAGAAATGGGAACATATGTTCCGATAGCAATCCGCTCTTGTTATTTAACCAGAATATTCCAGGTTTGTCAAGTGGTAATGACATATACCGGCCTTGACCTCCTCTCTGTTATCATAGGTGTCGGATCAGCAGAGCTATCTGGAAAAAGCTGGTATTCCCGGCATGGAACGAACACGGGACATGAGTATCATCCGGAAACAGATGTTTGTCCTCTCGATAGTCGAGAGTTTGGCACTTTTGACAGACTAGCAAGGATACCCCTGCAATACCCCTTCATCATACAGAGTGAGCGGTGGACAACTTACCAAAACAGAACAATCCCCCCTCTACTGGACTTCAAAACACTAGCGAACCCCCTCTACTGAGCGAACCAGGGCCGTGGACGTAGCCCAATTTTTCGGAGAAGACTCAAGGGAACTGGGATACTATCACGCACAAATTTCATGGTAAATTTATATCTCTATTCATGGCTGTCTCATTTGAATGTCCCGTATGATGTCTCGCGCCATGCCAATTGTGCCATTTGTATACGCCAATGCCATGACTTGTCTCTTCTACGGTATGAACAAGTCACTGACAAGTCAAGTTATGGTATTACATGTGGTATCAACGTTAGTCCCTGTGTTATCAAATCCCTTATTCGCCGAAGTTTTCTGACGAAATCAGAGCTTTGTCGAGCGTCTTGGTAGTATGCGTGTCGCCGTTAAATTCTCGTTTTTATAGCACTTTTGATCGTTGAACAAAGTGCGCTGATTCCTTGCATTTTTTGTGGCTTCCAGTTGATTTAGTTATATCCTGAATCACTTGATAAGGTGTTGATTTATCCGCACGTGTCAATTTCGTTCATTCCAGTTTTTACTCATTCCACAACTTTACGAACGCTGTTTTTCTTTGTTTTGTTGATCGAGATATAATCGAAAATGAACAGTTTCAAATCATGAAGTTGGTAAAAATCAAGAAGCCAGTCTCGTTGTCGGTAGCGTTTTCAGTCTATGGGTGCTACTAGTCTACTCAAACTCATAGTCGGCGTTGCCAGTGGAATGGTGACAGTTGTATTGTTTGTGTGACCACTGAGCATGGATAGGGAATCTTCTCTGGCCATTATATCGGTCAATTCTACTGCCTCGGATATATGAACTTCGACAGGCGACACTTCTTGCCCATATCCGATTATTCTTTCTGTGGTGTACGCCCAGCCTCTTTCCAATGGTTGCTGATTCACCAGGGAGCCCTGAAAGTGGTGGTCAGGGTTATGGAAATTCCTTCGTTGGTGATCATTTGGAGCAATGGTTGTATGACACACAAGATACTCACCACAGACGATCGTGATATGTTGAGATCGAGATAGGTTTCATTTTTCTGCTTTAATTCCCTTCTCTTACAGTTGCAAAGTGTGCTAAAATCGACATTTAGAGTTTTCAAAAAGATGAAAAAAATAATCACGGAACAAATGGTTCCGACGAGTATGAAGTAGTCAAACTGGATGAATAACATTTTGGACGAAATACTGAGATGCAAAGTCATAACCATTCCCATATTCCCAGATTTTGCTCCTTCATCAAATCCAGCAACTAGTTATTATAAACGCCAATATGCAGTTCTGGTCAATATAACTTTTTTCGCAACACTTAAATGGCTGTGTTGATTTAATAACTTACTAACTTGAGTAACTTGAGGTTGTTCGTAGATCTTCTACTAGTTACAGTCCGCCGGCCTCGCTGCACTGCAGCCATGTTGTTCTGACTCCATTTACACACAAACACAGGGTGTTCGTTCGCGGTTATATTCTCATGTCATCTACTGCAGATTGCCGTAAGATCAATTCTCAGCCATGTCTAGAGTCTAGAACAATCTACCCAAGTTAAAATCACCTAATTTGATGACAATTTCCAGCATCCTAATTTGAATTGATGCAGCTGTATTTGTCAGCTGTTAATGAACACCCCATACCTACAGACAGTATAAATTGATACTGAATGTCCGGGACCAAAAAACGATTATCATTGCCGTTTCTCTAATCAATTTTTCACAATTTTCGCAGTTTGGCTTTGTCTGATGAGTTTTATCAGTTAATTTTCGGTCTGTGTCGAAGTTGAATGGTCACACCCAGACAATATCTACAGCCCTCTTAAGTAGGAAATCCAGTTTTTAATTTTCACTGCTTCTCCAAATTCCCAGTAGGCACAAAGTATCCCTAACTTAAGTAACTACTTCAGCTTATACTTGGCAACTGGCCCACTGCCATTTAGAAGGACCCATGACGTGTTGTTTCTTGACAGAAACCCTTACATATGCTACCTAATATGTATACGTTGCCCGCTGCTCAATATGTGATACAGATATCTGTGTGTGTGTGAGGGGGTGGAGATGCTGCCGAAACCCTTATCTCTCCTCCATTATCTCTACTCCTACAAATTGCCAGACGGTATAGAATTCGATATATCCTGCTATTTGGTAACGGTAATATACCGTAGCGTTAGCAGGGAGGTTTTCATTTTATACTTTCATGTCCCTCTCTTTAGTCGGTGGCTGAACCATTCCAGCAAGCGTGTTTTAATACACTGATCTTTACCCCTTTTTAGTATATCATCGCCACCATATTCCTTTCTCATAAGCCGCCTATTAAGCGCATGCTGCACACTTTTTCCTTGCATCTATCTCGCCTCCCCCTTCTTTCCCTAGATATTACTGAACTATTCCCCCTCATTATTCAGCTGACCGCTCCCCTAGTCCCCTACTCCCTAGATCACTCCCTCACGTGATCAAAAACCGCGTGCCCCGGTATTTAGGAAGCTCAGAAATTCATTTGTTGTTGTGTGTGTGTTTTTTGTGTGNTGTGTGTGTGTTTGTGTCTGTGTCTGTGGCTGTCTGTCTGTGTCCATGTGTGGGGGTGTGTCTGTGTGTGTGTCTGTGTGTGGGGGTGTGGGGCTCACGCGTTGATGAATCATCTTCTAACAAGCAGTTTTTTTCTAAAAGTTCGATCGATCAGTGGTTTCTCCTTTTGTATAAATTGTAATGCTGGGAATGGCAAGTGGTCTTCCAGCGTTTCTTTCAAATAAGAATTTTAAAGGAGATAGTAAAATGGAATAAAAGTTCATTAATTCTTATCAATGCTCAGTGTTATCTCTTTCATATTTAAATTCTTATTTGCAGTTATCGCAAATTATTATATTCGATAGAAAGCTTTTCGTTATCTTATTGAGATTTTATCTCACATTTAATTTCATTTTGATGGTGAATAAAAGATAAAATTTAGTTTTGAATTCAGAAACAGTCTCATCATCAATATCAAACTCCTTCTTATGTGACCACTGACCATAGGAAGTGACCATTGCCGTATAGTCTACACTGAAGGTCTACTATTATAGCACAGTCCATATTATCAGTATTTGTATGTTAGTCTTGGCATTAGGTCCTGCAGGACTGAATAATATCCCTTCTGTTTTGTCCCCCTCTCTGAAACAGGGCGTGGTTACACGCGGGACTGTAACACTCTATGATCGTGTGGACCATGGCTCTATGATCGTGTGGACCATGGTACTTTGCTCCGTGGGGGTCCCCCACTCTAATGTAATGGTTGTGCCACAGTAGGGAGTCACATGATAGTTACTAGTCACGTGATGCCGTATAGGTAACGTGATGCCGTGGCATAGTCACGTGTGAAGTCGTGATTTTTCAAATACGCGATCCGAGCTATTGTATACTCTAGGGCCGCTTTGCGTGCGACTTTATTAATTGGTCGCTTTTGCCTTGCCATTGATTTTAGGGTTGTTTTAATGTTTTATCAACTGCAAAGATAATCAAATATTCGTCACTTTATTTTGCCATTACGTTAATGAAACGAACCATTTTTATTGATGCGTGAAAAACACACGTGCAATCAAGGCCATAAATGCTGCGCGCATTCCCAGACTATAGTGCTTATGCCATATTTGGCTGTGATGTAATGAATTAAAGCTTGAGTCACACTAATAGTTTGCCCGTCAATTACCTACCTATTCTTCCTGATATGTGTGTTTCCGTCACTCTCTCTTCATCCAATGTATATCTGGGACATGATTACGTGATCTGTTTATGTTTTTGTAGTGGGGACAGCAGGAACTTTCACTTTGGCGGTCCGGCCCTACCATTTTCGCGCTTTAATTGAAAAATTAGTATTGTGTACATTGTGTAATATATCCTTAAATTACTAAAAATAACCCAGTCACATATATACTGAATCTCATTGTACCTCCACAATGCATATCTTGAATTAATTTCTAAATTTGAAAATTTACCTTTATTTCAGACAAGTTGACGTTAATTACCTGTGAGATACTATTTGTGCTGCGAGCGTTTTCATAGGAATCCCGGTCCCCAGATTTCGTCAGTTCCTGCCATTCGATTCTGATTTTTACCCGCTTTTTTACCCGCCCGCTTTTTTACCGCCCTCCCCGCGTGTTGTGAATTTCGATATGTTTTCAATAATTTTGCGGGACAGATGGGTCCATTCGAGAGTTGCCGCGTCTGAGTAGTGAGTAGTTTCAAGTAGTAATTTCAAACCTCTGATCCCCCTCCGAGAAGTATATGAAAATATGCTCATCTCATGATAATCATCATGACGTGGAGCTACCACTGGAATCAATTTTACAATTCAAATATTTCTCATTTCATTCTCTGGTATATTCAGTAATAATTTGGTTGTCTGCACATATTTTCGCCCTGTCTGGTAACTGAGGGCGGGGACCACGCGGGTCCGCTCACAGATATGCCATCCATTAGCTCCATCCTCCACCACCGACCCTTTTACCACCTACTTATATAGATTCGTATCTTCAAATCCCTGCTTGCTAAAGCTTCGCATATTTTAAATTTTATCATTGGGCAGTATTATTGGGCTCGGATTTTTAGTGGGCATGATCGTTATACCCACATGACCCAGGTGGGTATGAGGCGGCTTTTATTTCCCGCAGCTTTTCTGAGTACCTTTTACCATTTAACTTTTGTTAAGAAGCCATTGTAAGAACATTTTATTGGTAATTATAGTTTGAACGTAGTAACTGAGCAGCATAACAACTGTCCATTGGACACTAGTTGTTGCAATGTTGCAGTGTCCATGGACACTGGACAGTGTTCATGATACATCCCAGAGAAAAGTATGGCTCTGATGATATAGCACGCGACCTTTAACTCCATGCCCTGCTATGATGGTTAAATGTCTAGAAAAACGGTCGGATGGACTGCGTCTAACTTTGCTGACTATTTAGAACCGTGTTCCACAACTTAACTACCTAACTTGCATTTATATGACGCTTTACAAATGTCGAAGTTCTATGAACTCATGCATGCCTTACAGCCAACTGTTATCTTCCATCCTTATTCCTTAGTATGTTAAACTCATGTTATATAGGTTCTTGTTTCTGAGCTCAGCCTTAATTGTTTCGTGAAAAGCAATGACCATGAACGCCGACGTTATCTATCTCCATTACAGAAAAAAAACAAAGAGAATTGGTGGAAGCTTTTTTCTCTCTCAAATGTCCATTTTTGTATGCCGCTTACACATTACTTAATATCTTTTGTAAGTTCAAGCATGTATAACTGCCGGCCTTCTGATTTCAGAATGATATTGATCTAGGGCGTGGTTTTCATGTAGCGATCCTGAGAATCCTGTTTTGGCACGTTTCCAACAGAGATCATCAGTTGTCGCTGTAAATCTGCCGCGCAGCTGTGGTTACTATCGGCATGTACAAGCTCACAGCTTATATATCAAGAGTCGTGTCACCTTGCAGTTATCCTTCATTCCTCATCTGACCTTCTCAGTTACATTTTATCTCTGGTAGAATATCTGGGATGATGGATTCGTTAGTTCTCACTGAATCTTATCTTTGATCAGAAGTAAAATGACATGGGAAATTTTGACCGTTTTTAAACCCACTCTTGTAAAATCTGTAAAACTGATACAAATTTTAACAGTAAAAAGTGTAACCATTTGGCCATTGTCTATTCTATAGCGGCCACTAAAACTCAATAACTAAAAGACTCTCAAAAATGCGTCATCATCATGTTGGCACCAGTAGATTTGTTGAACAACCACATATGTCGATGTTAATTGAGCTTTTTAACAAAACCATGGTCTTACCCCCACGACAGTTTTTGTGGTTTTATTCAACGCTTCCCACTCCCTATACTTGTACTTACAACAATGTAACTGTGAGAACGCGCCTGCGCGAGCGAGGGAAGCCTGCATGAAATTCATATCATGAGGCACGCGTTTAAAAACCACACTTCTGCTATTTGGAATTGCCATGCACACCCCCATGATACTCACACAAATACCGAGTATGTCACGTGACAGACAGATCTATTGTTTCCCGGGATGTGGAGTGCAATTGTTTGCGGTTTTGTAGAGATGTATATTTGCTGATGATAGCTGATCAGGTCGACATTATTATAGTTTCTGAGTGCTCCGCTCGTGTGTATGTATGTGTGTGTGTGTGTGTGTCTG
>CAMPET010000018.1:484114-547735 GCA_946803715.1 Beroe ovata | reverse complement strand
GTGTGTGTGTGTGTGTGTGTGTGTTGAGCCGTATCCGATATATCCCCGTCTAATTGAGGATAGCTAGAAAATGGATGTGAAAAACAACACACAATTCTCAGTTACACAACTTCTGCATCCGTCAGTCAATTAAGGAAAACTGGGGTCACAAGCAAGAACACGAACCTCTTATTATTTGATGACAACTCCACAATCACCAAACTCGAATGGAGTTTATGAAGCTGTTTATTGACTTGTTGTTTCGAACTGCTTCAAAACAACTGTTGTCTTTTCCCTTTGTTCTAGAAGCAAGACAACGAAGCTTGAGGTTTGATTTGGAGAAAAAGAGTGATGAACGCGGGTTCGATGTTATGGAAACAATTTTTGAGCTTACAATCTACATGCATTGTGGAAAAATAAAACAACGTTGGCAGAATAAAAGACTATTGATTGAATAATAGCCTAAAGAATAAATATAATTAGTAATCAATCTTCTTGATAAGGGGCACAAGTCATGATGAAAACTCTTGCTTTCTTCGATTCATCCCCTCCAGCTTTGTTAAGCCAGCAGTTGTTTCTATCGACACAAGATATACCTGAGCATCCCTCATCAACTTTACACTTTTCCAGAGCAGTATCTCTGTTGTATGTTGCATCTCCCTCATCTACCATGGTAAACTCACACACTGGACACACGGGAACATCACAAACTTCCCAACGAGGGGTGGTACCCTCTCCATTATAACACCACAGTGACGAATATCCGTCAGAGTTACGGCAGTAGTTGTGATCACCAACATCAGAGTAGCTGTGAACGTTCGGAGTTTGACTGGACCAGTATTGACAAGGGCGTCCTGAAGCAGTCACATTGACTGTTCCTTTGTACCGGGAGCCAGTCAAGTCATCCAATTCAATACAATTCTTCCCCAACTCTTCAATGTCATTTTCGAATAGAATAGGCTCATCCTGTCCTTCTGAACACTGCTTCCCGTATGTGCTGTATCTTCTGGTAAAGTCCACTTCATCATTCATGTTCAACCAGCACATATAGTCAGGACCATCACATGAAACGCCAATGCAAGTGTCCTCATTCAGTTCACAGTTGTACTTTGCTTTTTCCAGTGTGTCAAACACTTCTGTGCCCTCCTCCATAACAGACCAAGACCAATCACAGGGCGTGATTGGCTCCTCTATACATCTGTCTCCTCCTTTGTTGATAACCGTCAATTCGGGATCACTTGTTTCATCACTATCTTTCACAGTCCAGCAATATGCATCACCATCACATTTCATACCAACACACGCTGTGTCTCTACTGCACATATCTACAGCTTCACTCTTTCTATATCTCTCTGTTTCCACAGAAACCACTTCATAGCCGCAGTCACACCTTGGTATGTCACAAGCCTCTCTGAGAGGGTCGGTTCCTTCTCCATTATAGCACCAAGGTTCAGAAGATCTATCCGGGTTTCGACAGTAATTGTGATCCCCAATTCCATTGCCTTCAAGTGTTGTGTGATTATTGGGGGTATCACTCAACCAGTTTTTGCATGCTTTCCCAGACTTGGTTACATTCATAGTTCCGTCATAGGTCACGCCCCTTCTATCTATTCTCAAGACACATTCGAGTGGTGAATTGATAAAGTCAGACAACGGAGTTACTTCATCTTTAGAAGATTCCAATTCTTCTCCCAAAGGTGTACAAACCTTATCATATACCCTAGGCTTCTTCATTCCATCTCTACCTTCTATGTTTAACCAGCAGTCTGATTCACTTTTACAGAGAATCCCCTTACAGTCGGGCTTACCATAACAGAATTCAAGCGCAACTTCTCTGTTGTATGTTGCATCTCCCTCATCTACCATGGTAAACTCGCACACTGGACACACGGGAACATCACAAACTTCCCAACGAGGGGTGGTACCCTCTCCATTATAACACCACAGTGACGAATATCCGTCAGAGTTACGGCAGTAGTTGTGATCCCCAACATCAGAGTAGCTGTGAACGTTCGGAGTTTGACTGGACCAGTATTGACAAGGGCGTCCTGAAGCAGTCACATTGACTGTACCCTTGTACCGGGAGCCAGTCAAGTCATCCAATTCAAGACAGTTTCTACCAAACTCCATATCAAGGCCAGTTCCCTGATCTTCATCTGCAGTTCCCTCAACCTCACTAGAGCATTGTTTACTGTAAGTAGTAAAGTTCTTTGTTAGGCTATCCTTGTCAGCCATATCTAACCAGCAGTTGGAACGGTCGCACATTACTCCCTTACAAGTGTCTTCTTTCAATTCGCAACCTTTCTTGGCATCCTCCAATGTGCTGAAAACTTGGGTCCCTTGCTCAGACACTGGCCAGACGAACTCACATTCATAAACTGGTTCTTCAATGCATCTGTCCCCTCCCTTGTTGATCACACCTAGTTCAGGGTCCCATCCTTCATCACTGTCACCAATTTTCCAACAATGTGTATCACCATCACATCTAACACCAGCACATTCCAAATCTTTGTTGCACATTTCAATTGCTTCATCCCTGTTAAATGTTAGTGTTTCAACAGAAACCACTTCATAGTCACAGTTACACTTGGGGATATCACAAGCCTCTCTGACAGGGTCAGTTCCTTCTCCATTGTAACACCAAGGTTCAGGAGATCTGTCCGGGTTTCGACAGTAATTGTGATCTCCAATTCCTCTGTGGTAATTTGATTCAGGTGTGGTGGTGTGATTGTTGGGAGTCATACTCAGCCAGTTCTGACATCGTTTCCCTGACTTTGTAACATTGGCAGTTCCACGGTAGAAGTACCCATCTGGTTCTTCTCCGACAATACACTCCACACCTGTCTCGTCCATATTGTAGAAGGTGTCCAATTCATCATCGGTAGCTAAGAAGGGGATCTCAGGCCAAGTGGCGATACCACAAGTACTGATTCCGGGACCTCTCAGCATTCTGATGTAACCACCTTCACCCCACCATGTACCCCAGCTGTTTCTAACTCTCCAGAATTGCTCTCCACGGTCACTTCCATAGCCTACTATTGCTACAGCGTGGTTGTACGATTCACAGTCAGATTCGAAGAAAACTCCATTGCCGTAATAGCTGAATGGATCATTTGCATTGACGAGGGTTGTTAAGACTCCAATCTTTGGATTGGCGACCATTTGACGAACGGCTTCATTTCCGCCATGCGGCCATTTCCATCCAATTACATGGTAATCTCCCATGGCAGACTTGGTTACCTCATTAGTTTTACATGGACCATCAGTTCCCCTGTAAGGTTCGTAGTCGTTGATAGCAGCGGCAATGTTCCCATTATCTCGGATCATTGACCAGCAAACGTCCATCCATCCGCCACTACACCCATCCCTGTCAGCATAACCACAGTCCACACATTGCTGCTCTGATAGAGAAGTCACATCATCCTTGAATTTGTTCAGTTGATACTCTGTTGCAACAGTCCCACCGAATGCCCAGCAGCTACCACATCCACCCTGGCTTTTGACAGGGGGAATCTTATGGGTCCAGTCAATTGCGTCCACATCCACAGATATGGGGGCTTTATCTTTGGAGGCCTTCCTTATTTTACGAGACAGGACGTTCCTTCTCACTTTTCTAGGTGGGGTGTCTCCATCAGTCCATGGGATTGAGCTGTTCACACCATGGTATAGAGCCTTCTCCTCCTCAGTCATCATAGAAAAGGGGTTTAGGACAGCTCTCCAGTGATTATTGCGATTGTGATTCAATCCTTCTATCATGTTGACAGCTTTGGAGAAAATCTTAAAATGCTTTTTGTCACTAGGAAAGGCCAACCCAAGAGTATGGGTACGGAATCCAAGTTTTCGGAATTCATTCACTTTCTCTCTGAATAAAAACGCCAGTTTTCTTGGGCTAGGTTTTGTTGCCATTTCAACCCCTGGTATCAAGACCAGGAAAAGAACTAGATTCATTCTGTAATGTGAAAATGTTATCAAAGTGGAAGGGGTCCTTTTATGTATTAGGAAATTGATGGAAAATGCTCTGAACCTAAGAATAACAAAGAACTCCCAGAAAACTAAAACAACTCTTGGTATTTGAACCGTGGTGAATGGAACAATAATTATCTGTGCCTCCAATGGAGCACAGATCTACAGATGGAAGAATATATCACTTCGGGCCGTTCTATTTCCGGCATTGGCAACGTTTTTGTGTGTGTCTGGGTTGAAAGCTCAGTAACTCATTTAAAGCTTACAATGAGTGGATAAAGAAACATCTCACAAGAAAAGGCCCTATCTAGTTGCCTAAACAAGTAGAACCATGCTGCCCTAGGCTTGAACAAAAGGTTTACTGATCACAGCATTAAGATATGAAGCAGGAAGCTATAATGTCACGTCCAATAATTGATATCAATAGTGGGATGACTCGTAAAAGGTGTTTTGACTGCAGAACTATGGCAGTGAGGCATAAGGTGGTTAAATACCAACATGATCATAAGTAATGGACATTGGTCTTATTGAAATTTCATACTTCCGTTACTGCATCATTTAGTAAGCCTCAGTTACAAGTCCTTTCCGTTGCAGGTGGAAACATTCCACGTGAAAACGCACTCACAAACACGTAGAACTGTAGAAAATAGATTTAGATATCTCAATTCTGTTCCAATCCTGCATGAAAAAACTAACGTATCTCCCCTCTGAGTACTAGGATATAGAGGATGTATCAAACAATGGCATTAGCATGTGGCGACCAATCCCTGGACAATAACTAAATTTACATTGCAGTAGTGCAGTACCTATAATACATCAAGCATACTGTTTGCGCGTCCAATATCGATTGGAAAATGCAAATTGAAACCTAGAAATTCTGCCAGATAACGGGTTCATCTGATTGCAGGATTGATCAACGAAAGTTATTCAAACTCTCTTGTTCGAACTTCGACCTAAATCAACGAAATGCATATGTTTGTTTCAACTGATGTTTAATTTGATTGCTGACACATCCACATTTCAGGCTGGGTTCATCGTGTCAGCTGTACATAACTCCACATTTTCCGAACAGAGATACTACCAGATTTCACAGCATTGTGGTAAGTGCCGCCTGTCTAGATGATGTCTGTTGATTCGTGATTTGTTCATTAGTTCTTAACATGAACATTGAACATGAGACAAATATTACTAACAAGATTAGTATCAGTAACAAGATTAGTCCGCGTCTGCACCAGCCCTGACACCCTATTATTTCCAGTTGAACGATCCCAGAAACCGTTGCATCTCCTCAACTCGCCATTTCCCGTCACCCAGTTCCCAAACCCGTGTTTCGGCACACCGACAGCCACGCCCATTGGCAGCCCTGCTCCACTGGTCAGACAATGCTCCACCTCCTCATCCTCTACCACTACATCTACTAAATCCAAGTCATGGCAAGCCGTACGAGATAAGCTGATCAGACGTAGCAGTCTGCTCCTGCGATTCAGCAGCAATGCAGTGTGAGAATGTGGTCCTGCAGGAGCTCCCATTGCTATCGCAGCTGGAGCAACACTGATCACCATTTTTCCACCATCAGAATATGTGAAGTGCCCAACTGCCTGGCTGTATTTCTGAGATAACTGTCCTTGACGTGATTGATACTTCTCGCTTAATAAACTCTAATAATCGATAAGAAAATGCTAATTATCGATTAGAAAACGTTACAGCCATTGGGTATGACTATGAGTATGAAGGACTTGAACTAATATACAAGTCCAACTCTACTAAATGACATTATGCATTAACCGAAAGACTAACAATTCGACTCATTGGGTCCATCTAACCGTCTATAACATTTAAATTCTTTGATTCCTTATCGGAATCCTTCATTCAATGTTTATGTTATTCTCTTTAAATTTAAGTATTAACTTTAAGTTTAGATATAATCTGTAATCAATAATAGAAATAATATTGCATCAAACATTTGTATTTTAGATTGCCATTCATTATTGAACAGTTGAAAACTGAATTTGGCGTGCAAATTATTTTTATAATGTTAGTTCTATAAGTCCGCAAGGTACGCAAGGATGTTATTAACATGCGGCAACTACCACTAAAATACTAAAATAGTAGTACTCGACGGACTCTACGTATACCTTGTCGATCAATGATAGACCCTGTCTTGTCGATCGATGATAGACCCTGTCGAGAATTTCGTTTTGCGCGCGCGCGGCGCAAACTTATTCTTGCAAACTTATTCTTCGCGGCTTGCATCAGCGGTCTAGCATCGCCAGACAAACCCTGTCGAGAATTTCGTTTTGCGCGCGCGCGGCGCAAACTTATTCTCAAGGCTTACATCAGCGGTCTAGCATCGGCAGACAAGTCGCGCGCGATTTCATCGATAACATCGATTAACATCCGGCAATGAAGATCTGCATATATAACATCTACCACGACCGTTGCTTTGTCAAATTTGACGCCACGCGGCAGTGCGCCATCTGTTTCGTGGCTGCGCGCAAAAACAGTCGACAGATAACATCCAGCAAGCGCGTTTCCATGGTTTTTACGACTTTTTAGATCACCGACTAAATAAAGGGCGCTCAACGACCAACGCGTACACATATTTTGTATTTGCATCTCATCAGACACATGGCCAATTGCAAACGTTTTCATTTTTAGACGAAAAGTTTAAACGATCCTTTGTCAGAATTTTGTTGTATGACTTGCATCAGTGGTCTAGCGTTGCCAAACAATGATGAGCGAAATTCGTGGAAAATATTTGCACTTGACCAATTCATTTACACTTAACTACCTTGACTTATCATTTGAACTTGACATTGTGGGATATCATATCATCTAACTCTCAAGGATATCTCAAAGGTTGAAATGTTGAAATACAGCTGAAACTGTACCTTGTGTTCCTTCACACCTATTTGGTGAATATTGACCAAATTTCACTTGGCTTTGCCTTGAGAAATATAACCAAATACTCACCTCATAGGTAAAACAACTATCTAACTCTTAAGGGTATATCAAAAGTAAGTTAATGCAGGGGTAACTGTTGCTTGCATTCCAATTGTTAGATACTATTGTTCCTTCACACCTATTCAGAGCATATTGATGAAATTTAACTCCACTGTGCCTGGAGAATCATGGCCAAATATGCACCTCAAAGGTGCAATGACATATTACCTCACACATAAATCTAGTCAGACGTTAATTCAAGTAATAAGGAGTTTGTAGAAGAGAGTTGTCCATAGGGCTCACAAAAAGGAGCAGATTATATCTGGTATATAATCCTGTAGAATAATTTAATTTAATTTATTTATCTCACACTTCCCCATTAAGCAACTATAAAATATCTCTTCACTGTTTCTCAAAGTAATCACTTTGTAAAAATTTGTCTCACTGTCTACAATGTTCAATAATCTGTTGAGTGTCGAAAGTTGTTCTTTTTGTATCCAATTAATACCCTATTCTGAGTAGAGGTTTCATTGATCTGATCTAATCTGATAGCTAATAATTTATCAGCAGCCCATATAACATCATTTTTTATTATCCACAATCATGATACCAACTTGACCTCATCAGGATGAGCTGGCTGGAGCACAGTGAGTGATGAAAAAAGATATGAGTGCACTTCCAGAGCCTGTCAAGTCCTTCAATGAGGAGGTAAGCCCTAAACAATGCTATGTTAATCAGTTGATTTAGTTTTGTTCCAATTTTTGATTTCTATAAAGCACATGTTTCTTACTTCTGCTGTATTAAGATTCTGCATTTACATTTTCCAATAATGAAGATTATGTGCCCGGGTCCAGGGGTTTGATATAACTCTAGTGGAGATTAGATGTCTGTCAGTTATTGGTATGTGAGTGGTAATTGGTCAAAGGCTACCAGTATCTAAGTTAATAATATGAAGAAAAGAAGGGTATAAATCTTAGTTTAGAAAATCATGAGGCCTGATATCTTCTGGGTGAGATTTCATCTTTGCTGCTTTTGCAGGTCTCTGCCCATTGACACAATAACCTGAGTCTGCTCAGGAGTGGAAACACTGATGTTCAGATTTCTGGGGTTCTTTGACAAAAAACTCAGGAAGACATTTAGGAATACCCAGGAATTCCTTTTTAGCTGTCCTTACTTCCATTTGGAATCCGTACCTAATGCCTTCCTGAATGTTTCATGGAGGAGCCCCTGATGCAATCAACATAGCTACATATCTTATCTTAATGGTTTAAATGTACAATTTGCCATATAATATCCCCCTTCCTTCATATTTCTTCAATAAACTATTTCTTTACAAATTATTTTGTTCTTTTGATATATAATGTCTTTCTCTGCAAGAAGACTTAGAGGGAAATTGTTCCTCACAATCTTTTCGGCTAGTTCAACCTAACAACCCGATGTTGCAGTGGCGAGTAATCTCGTCTATCCTTTGAACAATCTTCCCAAGTAGATTCTTGGCAATGGAAGAATGGTTGCAGTTCTAGTCTGAGTAGACTTTGAGATAAAAACCCTATGGATCCGTTCACGAGGAGATGTGTTGATGAGCTGCAGCTGTAACTGGCTCTCTGTTCTCCAGCCTCCCTCAAACTGTCACCAGGAAATCGATGTTGCAGAGAAACGGCTCAATGAAGTCCATCAGACCTGAATAATGGTCAGCAGTCTGCACGCAGTCTGACTTGGTGTTAGTTCGCATGCTCATTTTCTATTCTTGCCCATGTGTCTACCACAAACTGTTGAAAAATTCTGCCTGTTTTTCTTCTCTGGCCCGTGGGTCCATATGAAGATTATTATGCAGTGGTGTTTATCCTCTTATCTGGCTTACTCTCGACCCCTATGGCTACCATTTAAAAAAATAGCTTGCTTATATTTTGTCCTAGCTGTAAACAAAATATGCTAGTATAGCATTATTGAATAAAATCCATGAATAAAATACAATTTTGCTCGGAATAAATTTAATATATTCTTTGTGGATCAGTTCATGAAGAGAATACTTATTGGGAGTCAAGATGTTAACTCAGAGAACTGGAAGCTAGAGCTTGTCCTTTAGCCTTGTTTCAAGTCATTGCGAAGCTGGATCAAACTGGGAACTTGTTCCTTGTCAAGAAAATCTGAAGGCTTCATTGTTATCCATGGAATGAAAAAGGGCCTTTCTTTATACTGCCCATTTGCAACGTTTGCCTCGATAATTCTGGTACGCAATTGCGTAATGATGTACTTGGTACCGTTACAGAGACGATCACATGAATTGAAGTTCCGCAGGATGATTATTGGTGCCCCCGATTTATGTGTCCCTACTTCGTATTCAACTTGGTATTCCAGGCAACTCTCTTCTGAATGTCACTGCCCTCGGACAAAATTGAAGTTCCAAAATATAAACGGACATGAGGTTATGAGCTTCTTACTTCCTACGGATGTACTGACTCTGCATATCTACTCACGACGGCGTTAGTCACAACGGCGTCTCAACTAGATGTAGCTAGAGAGACGCTAAACCACTAGCAAATATAGCTGCAAAAAGTCTGTTCATAGTATGACACGTGAATAAAAATACCTAATCAGGTAAAAAACGAGTCTTCCTGACTACGTCACACACAAAACAAGCTTTGGCACGCGCCGCGCGTCGCGTCGCCGCTTCCTCGTCATCTACCACTTTGTCGTCTTCCTCTTTCTTCTCAACATTTTCTTCAACCTCTTGTAAGTTTTACTCTCGTTCTCCTCTTATTTGAGCCTTTCACAGCCTTTGAATTCTTACTCGTGCTACCACTAGCAGTAGCGGAGATGGGTCGATGTTTCCTCTTGTTACTGTTGACGATTCTCACCTTTCCGCTTTGATAGACTCACAGTATACGATGTTAAAGATAATTGCTTTTTCAGTATTAGCTTAACATTAAGGTTGAGTTAATGTTCAACTCCTAATATGGCTATTTACTTTTTATAGGAAGAATAGACAAAATGCTAGTACAGTACCCTAGCTACAGTAAACTTCATCCTCGAATTCAAGGTACCAAGTAAGACAGCATTAAATCTACCGGCTAATTCTTTCCAGACCGATGCTTTCATCATGATATCCCCCAATTCGCAGTTAAAGTATCTTTGCTGTGCATTATGTCTCTGTTGGTCAAGGGTCGACCGAGGCCTCGGTTTTACCGAGGAATGGCGATTTTTCCTCGGCCTCGGTCAGGAGGACAGTTCCTCGGTTCGCCTCGGCCTCGGTCAAAAATATATTCGAGATTCCTCGGCCTAATAGTCAACCCTATTCTAAGATTCATCGTCTTATGAGATGTCAATATCTAAGCACTCTCATTCAGAATCATCTTCGCTGCACAGTCCTCCCTATTTGTAACTATAGGAGGCTACAAATTCCTTATTAGGACAGGGACCAAATTCGTCCCCGGTCCCCATATGTTCCAATATTCTTTTTGAGAAGCAAGCAACAAAGTTTGTTGGCTTAAGACTAAGGCGATTTGAACGTTTCCTGCTGTAGAAATAGTCTCTCTTGTGCCGCAGAGCTTGCCGGCGCACATAGATATTTCCTTGAACACTCAGCAATGTTGGGATAGGTTTTCTTATTAGCTTTCCAATAAACTAATGGATCAAAAGATAAATTGAGCTTCCTTTAACTATCTGCTGGCTTCCCTTCTTATCTTCTCGCTGTTTTCTTCAAACTTATCTTCCTCAGACTGTTAGAGACAGGATTGCAGCCCATGTCGACTGTATGCTCGTGCAAATCTGGTCGATTTGAATCTGCTTCTTTATTGTTGCATTGACCTAGTGTGCTTTACCTAAACAGTAAATAATGACCTTTTTCAATGATTTTTCTACCAAAATTCCTCCGCCTCGGCCAAAGAAAAGGATCCTCGGTTGTTCTCGGCCTCGGTCTTAACTAACTGTATTTTCCTCGGTCGAAAATCCTGCACTTGGTCGACACCTGCTGTTGGTAGAAGTGGACGTTCTCACTCTCAGTTCTTGCAAGTTAACCTCCTTACCTTCTTTGTTCCTTTCTATCTTGATTCAGTTCTACTATGATACAGCACAAGCAAGAATAGTACAGTCCTAACTTGTCACTTGACCATTCTTTATTTCTACGTATCAGTTCAGTTCTACCATCAATAGAGGGGTTGAGAACCCTGTATACAACCCTATATCTTTTCTACCTGTTTTACGTTATCTTGGTCTAGTCCTAATTTTTCACAATTTCAATTTAATGGTCCTCATTCTTACATTGCTGATACGTATCGTGGATCTGCACTGTCATGAAAATTTGACGTTTCAATTGACAGACCTCCACGCTACGTCACGTTTGGTTTTCTGAATGTACGGCAATAGACAACAATATTGATTGGGGATGCCGTATTGACAGTTATATTTTATCACAGATGAAACAATCTTCTTCTCTTTGAACCAAAATTGCCTCGCGATAGTGTGCAATTCTCTCTGGTGGCAACTTTGTAGGGATACATCTTTTCGGTACTAGCTGACTTTGTCGAAACTTGAACATCAAGTACCGATTTTCAGCGCGCACGCGAGTATAAAAGGTGCGCTGCGCGGCCACGGGTCCGCATTTGGCCCGTTTTACAGATTTTAGTTTTCCATATCTGACGGGCCTAGCGGAAATAGGGGGTGCCTAGCGCAGCTATTGGATGGCTAGCGCAACTGGTGGATACCTAACGCAGCTATTGGATGGCTAGCGCGACTGGTGGATACCTATCGCAGCAGGCGCTAGTTATCCGCTAGCTGCGCTAGTCATCCACTAACTACAATTAGCGCTAGTTAATCTCAAGAACATCTGGGTCGGTGGAGTGGGTCTGGATTCGATTAACAACATATCTGTTGATTGTGTAATATGTGAACAATCCTATTGTTTATTGTGCGCTGATTAGAGATTACGTGAAGTCGGATATTTTGCTATTTTGATACATGTTGTGTTAACCTTGCAACAGCCCAAAATTCATCATTCAGTTCCTTCTGGAGAGGATCATTTGAGAAGTCTGAAAGAAGCCTCTCCGAATCATACTTTTTGCAATGATCTCTGACAATTTTTGCAGAGAGCTTCTTCTTCCCCCTACACTTTGAACAGTAACATTGAACATAGACATTGAACATAGACATTGAACATATGTTGACCTGATCATGAGCGAATATTGGATTTCCATCGAAAACTCTGAGCTTCAAGAAATTCAAAATTCATATTACAAGTCAGATGATAGACTGATTTAATTTTATTTAAGATCATTTACTACTACATACATATTACATTTGAATTGTATTTACAAATTATCTTTTATCTCGTTGTCGGAAGTCACAATTCACAGTCCCACAACCTGGAAGAGATCAGAAAGTCATCCAAAACTGAATTTCCTGCCGGGGCTGACACCCGCTGATTGCAATCTCTGATTACCCGTCCCAACTCTTCTTGCTCGGCGGCGCTGTTTATCATTTTAAAATGAAGTTAGAAACTGCTAGCAGTATTCTGCAATGATATAAATATGGTGCATCAGCGCTCCGTAAACTAGTGAAATAATAATTCAAGGAGATATATCCTTTGGGATTCCCGGGATCCCAAGAGTTACGAGAGCTCTCAGATTGCGTAAATCCCAGAGCCTCTCAGAGATTGCTCCATAAGACTGTCATCTCTTATTCATGTGTACAATGATATATTGATCGTTCTTATTAGATGGTTATTGCTTTGGTATTTCTGTGAAAGGGTCCCAAATTTTCAGACACTTTGGAACCTTCCCCAAGAATACCATTCTCTATTGGCATGTCTCTTTGCTACTTCACGTATCCTCCCAGCTTAAGGGTTTGCCTGATGCTAACTTAAGATATCGAGGAAGCACACGAGCCAAACTGATAATCTGGTACTTTTATCCCCTTGGTGTTAACCTCCATATCGCTCTTTCTCTATTGCTGATGGAGGGATTCTCTTCGAATGGTTGACACTTTCTGCCATGGATCTCGTTCTTAAACCACAGAAAAACAAATAACAATAAAGCAATAATAACTTAATGCGATGTGTTTATGTGCTACTTCACGTATCTCTTCCAACTCCTCCCAGCTTGGTGGAGATACGTGGTATCCTCTTGCCTCTCCAGACAGTATCTGGACAGGCTCTTGAGCTAACTCCCGAAATTCTTCTGGTCCTGCTTGCTTTTGTGGATCATTGATTGAATGAATTATCAAAATTGTGAAATAACGCTCTCAAAATGAAAATTGATAATGTTCATAGAATTCTTAATGTTGTTAGCCTTCAAATCCGTTTTTTCCCTACTCCTGATGGAGGGATTCTGTTTGAATGGTGAACACTTTGGACTGTGACTATCTGTGACTATCTTGCATGTCTATTGACCCAGAATTTGCCGTATTTCTTACTTCAAGTGAGCTATTTTGAGCTCGTTTCCCCAAGTAATGACCTCGGATCACCCTCGTCTACCCCCGAATCGCCTCGTAACCCTCTCGGAAGGGGGATGGGATCCTCTATGATCACATTTTAGGTGGGTATTTATATCTTTTTTAATATACTAGTTAGTAACTATTAGGTAGTAACTAGTAGTTACTACTTACCATTAGTCACTGCTTTGTCTGGAAGTTGCTCCGCCCAATATGTAAAGATGGCCGTGTTTCCAAATCCGCCAAATCTAGTGGCAATTGCGCTTGCACCGCACTATTGAAAAGTTTCACTGCCCCATACTTTTTCTGTTGCTCCCTGAATAAGGGATTGTTTACTGTCTTGCCGAACACCGTGGGCCCAACCTCTTGAAGTTGGTCCGATGCTTCTAATTTGAAACCTACAATTGATCTCTAAGTACATTCGAAAGATCGTGGTGATGGAGTCTCCCATCAACATATCCTGAATGATGAAATTCCATACCTGGTATGTGGTGGCATACGGAATTGAGCTGAAAGTTTATGGGGTACACTCTTTAGAACATATATATTTATGATTCCCTCCATGCTTGTTTGTTGCGATTCTCCAAATCGCTTGAAAAAGTGTGTTCAGAAGGTTTTGCCTCCATAATATGTACCTTTGATGTCTCTTAGAGAACTCTCTTAACATTCTCGCCTGTTTGTCAGGGAGACAGATTCATTGTTTAATTCGTTAAAATGAAAGTTAAGATATACTGCCATATATATCTGCCATATATATATCTGCCATATATATCTGCCATATATATCTGCCATGTCTTTGATTCAGCTTGTCTATCGTGTAAGAGTAACTTATCAAAGTATTTGAAAAAATTCGCAAAACAGTGCTGGGTAGTTGAGCGGCAGTGAAAATAGAATATCTAAGAACTCATACCGCTTTGATCATGGCTAGAACGATGTCTTAGTTGGAATGATGTCATGAACACGCAACGTACATTTGTCGTGATAGTAGTGGCCTTACTATCATTGACAATAGGATGGGATACGGTTGAAGAAAGGCCACAGATGGTGGATGTAGAATCTACAGGACCTACGTTGTCACATACAACCCAACCTTCTTCCCTTTCAATAAGGAGAATGGTCCGAAAGATTTTGGGGAAAAGAAACATTATTATTGCTCCCTTATTCAATGCTCCCTTATTGAATAAATATTTTACTGTATTTTTCTGTATTCAACTTGTTTATCAAGTACTGTAATGAGTAAGAGTATATTATAATTTTATAGTCTGTGTAGCTACCATCACATCTCATTATCTCAGGAGTAACTGGTGAAATGAGCGCGTAGTATTACGTAGCTTCTTCCTCAGGGCCCTCTTTTCTTTGTCCACATTGGTCTTCAGGGGCTTGAGCAGACCTGACTCAGTCAAGCCCACGAATATTATGGCTCTGATGCATTGACTAGTTTCCATTTTCCTACACAGTAGTCTTTAGTTCAACAATTTGTTTCTTTAGTTCACTTCAAAAATGGAATAATATATCCAATCCATAGTGGCATTGTAATTCAAAAATATACATGATATATGCAATAAATGATTCCGTAACATGGCAACAAAAGGCGCTCGAATCATCATTTCTGAAATCCTTCACGCGCCGTTGTTTATATAATTTGCATAATTGTTGGATATTATTAAATCTGAAATTTGAAACCCTATTCACATCACATCTCACTATCTCAGGAGTCACAATGACCCTTGTGACGTGTTATCGAGTCGCACAACAACATTCTCTGATGATATTTTGTCTGTATATAGCTCTGGTGGTATGAGCACGTGGTATAACATTGACAAGACCAATACGCGGCGCATTAGGAAACAGTGCCCTCAGATCGAGCACAAGATTGTTATGCTCATGGATGAACTCTATGAGATATTTCAAAACGCTTGCTTGCGCTTATAAGTGGAATGGGAATAACATTATGATATTCCTGAATTCTATTATTATTTAGAGACATGATAACTGATAATAACCTATTATAATAACCTATATGACATGTTGTCTTATCAATGGTATGATTCGACGCAACGTGGTGGATGTAACAATGGCCGGCTTTAGCAAAATCTCTCAATTCTGTTTACATTTCAAATCTCCTTCCATACTTTTGAGCTCCCTCTTATAATACTGCGGTGTTCTTCAATCTTCACCCCCAATGATGAAAAAGTTGAATGTATTTGGCTGTTTATCATGTATCATGAACAAGTGTAAATTAATATTGTGAGGTGTTATTAGGTGATGGAATCACCAATTTGCATCACCTGATGTAATCCTATCTGCATCACTTCAAGCATGGATATTTCTTTCTTAACCTATGGAACACGTAGCTATACAGAATTCTAGTTAAAATATCTCTTCGGTGTCTTCGGAGGGCACTTCTTAAGTGTAGAGGTGCAACTGTAAAAGTGTCAGTATTCACAGCACCCTCTCACGTCGATGAAGAATATTCTGTTTATATCTGGTGTCACAGCTGTCCGCCTACCGGGATTTGTCCGAACAAAGCCACTCTTTGTCCTAAGTGCATCTTCCAACCCAATGCTTCTTGTTCGAAATGGTTGTGGATATCTACTGCAGGTGACGCGATGCAGAACCTGAAGCCAATTAGACCATTTCCCGTAGTGGCTTCTCCTCTCTGCTTATTTAAGTCGTCTGAATCAATCTCTTTGATTAGTCGTACCGCATTCACGATCGATCGACTTGATTTTCGTTACCGGAATGGTATCCACTTGTTGTTTATTAAGAACTATGAATAAGAGTTACTTATTATTTTGTGTTCACTACCGTATCTTGTGGTAAGTAGCTCTAACTTCCTGCAGCTATTAAAGATGTCTCAGTGTGATAAGTATCCCTGAATTCGATTCTTATTTAAAGAAAACAGATAAAATGATTGAATGAGAAGCATAGTAATTAGCAAGCCTTGCAAGCCTTGCAACTCTTCCCCTCTCCACAATGGTATTGATTTGGTGTGGAGTACTTCAAATACTTTGAGAGGAGGAGAAGGAAAAGGTATTGTATGATGTATAACAGTTCGGTGACAATTAGTTCCCATCAGTGTACTATGTGCGGTTCTCTTCTGCTTGGGAGTACTTTGCTGCCATATCCCAACTTCTTGTTGAAACATTGTTCTCAACTGCCTCGATCACACCATGCCGACGTATGTGATCTCTGGATGGATGGTGAAGGTTAGGAAAACCATGGTGAATGGTGATGCATTCCTGGAACTTGTTTTCTAACATCCCAAGACCTATATGATCCTCTTTGTACTCTTCTACGACTAAAGAACTAAGACGATAGTGTTCTTGATAATTCTTCTGTGGAACAACAAAACTCTTAACTTCAAAACAATTGTCGTGTGCTGCTCTGTTGCTCCTTGCTGCTCGTCAGGTGGTTCATGGTGACAATGGGAACCACCGAGAAATGGGAGCTACTGTGATAGCCCTGAATCCGATCCTTATTATAGTTAGACAGCCGATCTAACACTACAGTGTTAGATAGAAAGAATAATGATAATAATATCTTTATTTATTGAGGTTCAAACTGTTGCAGGAATATGACAAGCACTGCACTCTGCTCCACTATGATGAGTGCGCGAGCAATGATTCGTGTATGCATCTTAGAAGATCAGCTTACCTTTGCCTGCCATCGCAGATAGAACGTTTAGTGTTTTATCCCATCAAGATAATTCTTATGTTGTCTCTACCTTTTCCTCTTCATGAATTCTTGTGACCTTATCAATCGTTTCTTGATCCTGGTCCCTCTTGTTATAACATGATTTAGCAAATTAGAATAGTTTAATGCCGATGTCAGACGGGCGTCGCAATGTTTAGTTAAATGAATAGGATTAGGGTGTTGCGGGAGGCTGTAGTGAGTCTGCCCCCACCACCTCAATCTCAATCTCTCTTCTGTGTTCCAACTTCCCGAAATACCTTGACTCATGTAGCTACCCAAAAACAACCTATGTGCATACTTCAACCCCCTGTAACTTCCCTCTCTCTTCCCATACTCAATCATCCCTCTCGCCGCCATACTGGTTCTTCTGCTTCTTCATCTTCGTGAACCTCTTCGTGAGCCTCTTCACCTAAGGTGGTGGTGGTGGTGACGGTGATCTCCTTGCCACAAACACGTGTCTGCCCCCACTTTTCCTCCTCTTCCCTTAACAGTCCTATCTGCTCCTGTATCTGTCTGTTTGCCTTTGATCTCTGTCGTCCTACCTCCCTGTATTGATGATCTTTGTATTGATGATCTCCACCAATCAAATCATTTATGAAGTACATCTTATTTTGTTGACATGGAAAAAAATAAGAAGAATGAGAATATAGAATTGGGCTAGATAAAAAAATTAAAAAAGAGAGTCCAAAAGAAAAGTAAAAGTATGAGGGAATAAAAGAATCGAAGAAAGAAAATAAAGGAATAAAGGCTTTCCAAACAACTTTTAGTGAATCTTCATCTCTACTTATTAATTGGGAGTACCTAATTCTCTTCCCACCTAGAAAAACAAGCTGACCATATAAAAGTTTTACAATTTATTGATTTAATCGTGATTTGATTTAAGATAATTTCAATCTTTCCCGGTCGTAAAGGCATTTGGATTAGCTCATATCGGTGAAGTTATTTGATAATTCTCAAAACTCCCAGTCTTCTCAGGGTATACTTATAGGACGACACCCTTGTGAATTTTATTCGCTGTTTATTTTTGGTTGTTGTTGTTGTTGTTGTTGTTGTTGTTGTTGTTGTTGTTGTTGTTGTTGTTGTTGTTGTTGTCAATTGTTTGAGGGCTCCTCTTTTTCAGCTCGCTGAGATGCTCACTCAGAAGCCCCCTGTCTCATCCAGTAAAATGAAGGACATCACACGGAGTGCCATGAAAGGTCAAAAGGTAGAGTTTTGTCGACTGTGATGCCTTCATTCCCCTTATTAATTCTTATGAGATTTCTATACCTATCGTTATTTATTTTAATGTCTTATTTTTTCAGTATTACAAGCATATAGTGATGTCAGTGGAGAAGTTAATTCAAAAGGTGGGTTTATAGTATCACGGTTTCTTCTTTAAAACATGATTCCCGTAATGTCCATGTCTCATGCTAATGAATGAATTATCCCTTATAAAACCAACACTCCCGATTCCTGAATAACTCACATCGATAACTCTCATGATGCAGTGCAAGCCGGAGTTCAAGTTATCGGGTATCTACGTGATAGACGCCATTGTCCGACAGTCTCGACACCAGTACAAGGATAAGGACGTGTACGGTGCCCGGTTTGAGGCTAATCTCCACACGACCGCCACCCACCTCTTCAGGAGTAGTCATGGTGATCAGGTACTGGCACGATGCCAAATAACGGATCAACCTATGTGAATTATGTGGTTTTACCAATAAATCGGTTCTCGTGATTTTGAAGACACCACCATTCGGCAGGTTAAGATTTGCCGGACATTCAAACTGTGGGAGTTGAACAAGGTATTCTCCTACCATTCCATACAGAAGTGTCTCAATAATGCGGCCCCTGACATCAGGAAAGGTAGCCTTGCCTGATGATGGATTTTTATTCGTGAGATTCAATAGCGAACCGAACTTCTGTTCTATTGAATTCTCTGTTACAGAGAAATGATATTATCGGTTTGGTATCAACCCTTGTCTCTCATTCAGAGGGTGTCCAGCTGGCGGAAGATTCGTTCGCCAAGATGAACGTCGACAAGCCGGCTCCAGTGAATCCAGACATCAAGAAACAGCAGATGGATTTGGAGGAACAGAGACGTAAAATACTGGAACAGCAGGAAGAGGTTTGTTTGGACACATCTCTCTCAAATACATCATGCTAATTGGTTACTTCCGTCATTTTAGACCTCGTCAATCGTGATGATTTAGCAATTATGATTTGACGTCAACTTCAGTTGAAACGCAAGCAGGAAGCGCTCCTTCATAAAAACTCCGCTGCAATCCCACCAATCCTGGGCAATCTCCTGCATTTTGGGCAAGCTGCCAGCGAGCAGAATGATGAGCCTACTATCAAAGCTGCAGAAACAGCCAAAAAAGTGAAGGTTGTACATAACACAAGAAGATAGATAACACAGAACATGCTGTCGTCTAGTTCGAGGATCTCCTCGGTTAATTCGCAACCCACTCCTCACACTCAAACCACTGCTCACACTAATGCCAATCATAATATTCAGTCGTTACTGGATGATTTCGACTACAGTGACGAAGACGAGATCAAGCAGCCAGGAAAGAAGGGCACGCCAAAGATGAAGTCCCCCCAGCCCTCTTCCACACCCAAGGTACTGCAGTAAACAAGTGAATTGCCATGACTCCTCGTGCGAGAACGATGGGAGGCAGGAATATTTACACTCCGATTTCTCCACCTACCAATGAACACACACATCTCCCAGAAATCAGAAAACGTGGCAACACCATCGCCGGTGACTGCCGCCCACAACACCAGTATATACGAGCCAGATCCGCCGAGTGATGCCACGGCCTACCAACCCGCAAAATCAGACAAGTACGACACGAAGAGTCTGGAGAAGCTGTACACGCCCTCACCCGTGGAGAAAACTAACAAGAGGTTCGGAACAGTTTCTTCATCCCATCATTGTGCAAATGTCTCATCGGGAGACTGACGGGAACTGAAAGATGAAGAAGCAAACTGAAATTTTTGACGTCTTGAAGAATATCAGAATTGATGACGGCAAAATTGAGTTTATTACAAAAGAATGCTTTTCTGTAATTAGATCGGAACAGTTTCAAGCACATCTTACACTTCACGTCATAACAGGCCTCTGTGATGAGTGGAGGACTCATTCGTCATAACTTGCTGACACCACTATATAACTGTGACTTAGGAATTTGTTGACACCAGTATGTAATACTTAGGTACGTCNTTGCTGACACCACTGCATAACTCTGACGTAGGAATGTGTTGACACCAGTATGCAGTACGTCATGACAGGCCTCTGTGACGAATGGAGACCCATTCGTCATTACTTGCTGACACCACTGCATGACTGTGACGTAGGAATTTGTTGACACCAGTATGTCATAACTGCGTCATGCCAGGCCTCTGTGACGAATGGAGGACTCATTCGTCATTACTTGCTGACACCACTGCATTCCACTTACGTAGGAATGCGTTGACACCAGAATGCAAACCTCTACGTAATGACAGGTCTCCGAGTTTAGTATAAACACCTTCTGGGGGCTGTGCCCCCAAACACCTGCTTCGGGTTTTGGAATTATTTTTATTTTCTCAATACAATGAGAGATTAGATAAACTTAATTGGTTGAGTTCTTCGGCGTATTTGAAATTCATTTATCGACACTTATTATTCATTAATGAAGAATAGGTATATTTTGTTTTTGAAGCTTGGAAAATGGAAACCTAACTGAACCTCAAATATCAGGAACTAAAGGAAAAACTTTTTTGCACTTATGCTTCGGTTATTCTATTTTTTCAGAATTTTTACCTTTTTATCCTGTTAATCTTCAGTAGATTTAACGTGTGTTAATTGTCAGGTCAAAACACAAGTCACCGGAGAAGGTCCGGGAAAAGGAGAAGAAGTCCCACAAATCAGACAGATCAAGTAGCGGTAAACGTGATTCTGACCGGTCACGTGATAAGTCCCGCGAGAGGTCACGTGACAGGTCCAAGGAGGACAAGTCGTCGTCAAGGAAACGGGGCAGCCCCGAGAAACGTCACAGCAAGGGTACATCCCGGTCAGGGAAGAGATCCCGATCAGCAAGTCCCGATCACTTTGCCAAGAAGAGAGAGCGGATATCGAAGATAGATTGTGTCACAGTTCTCAGTCTCACGATATGGATCGGAAATCTGCGGAAAACTGTGACGAGGGAGGACGTCGCGTCGTTGATGAAGAAATACACCGACTCCTGCAGCATCGATGTAAGAATGGCGGATTTATTGATGAACCTTGTCCGGAATATTGCACTCTTAACATTTCAACCATCTCAACCGATAAACCCTAACCCCACCCCTGTAATACCTTCTTAGTTCTAGCCCAAACTCCCCCCGCCTTTATGACCCTTTTTCAGTCCCATTCCTGTTTAGTGTTTACCACTTGTACCCCTCCAACCCAAGCCCATTCCCTATCATTCACCCTTATGACCCCTACCCTCCATCAGATGGTTCCGCCCCGCGGCTGTGCCTACATCAACATCGGGAGCAGGGACACTGCAGAAACTGTACTCAGAGAGTTCAAGGATCTAAAGTTGCACGGAGCAACTTGCAAGGTATAGGCAGTCTTCGATTTAGCATAGCCAACATGGAAATGGTCGTTAATATCGTGATAGTTCCAACCCAATTCTTAATCCAGATTCATAGAACGATTTCCACTCCTCATGTGTGTAAGCCAAGGTATTCAGGTACTTGACTTATGTCAGATCTGATGTGATTGAGTGATCACTGGATTTTGGCATTATCCTTACAAGTCACTCCCTCTTTTTAACTCTACAAGCCCAACATCTCTCCCTGCCTCCTCCTTAGGTTGCTTGGGCACCAGGCAAAGGCTGCAAGGAGTTCAAAGACCACTGGAACATTGAGAAGGGGGCAACGTTCATACCCTTCAAAACATTCGAGAAGTTGAAGATATCAACACTGGAGGACGGTGGAGAAATCCTGGAGACGACCCTGCCCCATGGATACAGAATAGAAGGTTTGTTTGGTGTGCGTACTCCGCAAGAGAGTTGATAATGAGAGCGAAGATGTTCGTGGGTTTGTTAATAATTGTTCCAATTGTGTTTGTGAGTTAGTTTCGCTGTTCTTTACTTGAGTATGTTTGCTTGTTTGTTTGTTCGGCGGTTCTGTATACCTACTGCACGTCTGGAATGTTGGCTGACAGCGCAATTAGTGATTATGTTCCACTTCTATAATCTCATTGTAGTCTGCTCATTGCGTTTATCCCGTCCCCTATGATAGGTGTACGCACTCCTCACTGTGTTACATAGGATTTTGCACGATGCTGTTATGAGATCTTAAAACAATTTTTGTTGTTTCAAATTGTTTGTTATCAAGAATTGTTGTTTGTGATTGTTTGTTACGAGATGTGCTTTCATCTCATCAATTATATTGTGCAGCTAATGAATTGTACTCATCGTAGTACTGATAATAGACAAATGCAGACAAACGCATGATCGATACTGCTTCAATCCCGTATTTTTTGCCAACTGAAAAACGTTTTACTAAAATTGTCATGCATTTGTCTGTTAATGTTAAATTTTCTCCCTGATGAGGATCGAATGTTTGGGGTAGGGTTTGGTGACAACGCTATCGGGTATTATTGAATAGAGCTTGACTCTCGGGCTTCGAATTCGAAATTGAAAATCCGCGTATTCCCACTATCTCAACGATCGAAAATGTGAAAATCTGCTGAATGTCGAATGACATTGATCATGGCTAGATCATTGGTAGATATTTTTGCTGTATTATTTTTGTAAGACCCGGAGTGTTTTCATGATATGATTTTCGCGATGGTAACCGATGATTTCTGTGCTAAGAAACTGCAGTTTTCAGCTATAGATTCCAACAATAATGTTGCGATCCAAGAGAAGTTAGCATTGACAAATTCACAGACATGCTATTTAATTGCCTTTTAGGCTGGGTGAATGTGTGCGAGGCCGCCCTTAGCGGACGTGAGCAATGTTGTCTCCAACTTCCTTCCCCATTTCCCCTAATATGACCCCTTATTGTCCTTGTCTGTCCGCCTATTTCAAATGGGGACAAAGATTATGGAAAAATTTTAAAAAATACCTTTGACTCCCACNCCCCCCCCCTTGTATTCGGCCAAAAAGCATTGCCAATTGAAAAACTCCTCCCCCACCTCTCCTCCTATATGGGCGGCTTCTTTCAATTGATACTGCTGACAAAACCATCCAGCTCAAGACAAACTATGATTTTGAACACATCTTGTTCTTGTAAATTATATGTAGTACGACAGAATGTGAATTTAAAAATAAGCAACACAAGTGATTCAGTTATCGATGAAATTGATAGCTTTTTGCTGTCAAAATTTCAATGAATAGAACTAACATTATGAGATATCGGCCATTGACTGCTCCGCCCCCTTTCATTCCCATTTATGCCCCCTTTTCCCCACCCAAAGGCCAAAACGTCCTTTCTACGCTCCCCTTTTTCACCCTTTGTGTCTTGTATTAGTCCCATTTGTGCCCTTCCCCCTTTTGCACAGTAACGAATGAAGACTAGGCGGTTGTAGCAGAAAGGGTGCAAATAAGGGATGAAAAGGGGGACAACGAGAGCATAATATTAATAAAGGGGCGTCCCGTGGCTCGCACGGGGCAAATAAGAGGTAGAGGGGGAGGGAGGGGCGTGGGTGGAGCAGCCAATGACCAAGGTATCTCTAGATAATTCAATTGAAGCAAGTGATGATCGGCTCGTGACTGTGATATCCGAGTTCGATCATCACAACTCAAACTAACCATCTCTGACCACCAGATAGACGACGAGAAGAGAAGCGGTCCAGGGTAAAGAATCCACTCCTCGCGCTGAACCTTCCCTCCAACATCAGTGTCTTCTCCTCTCAACTCCCTGCACCTGATGATGCTCAGTCGGACGAGGAGATGACAGACGCATTCTCCCCCATCCCCATCCTCCCCGTGCCCGCCATGTCCGACCCCTCACCCTCACTCGTGGTCCAGGGCCTCAACCCCTCACCCAACCCACTGGCTAACTTCATGCCCACAATGAGCCCACTAGTGCCGCCCCAGGTAGCCGGGCAAGCCTGGCTTGCCCCCACCCCTGGCAACCAGCCAGTGCTACAAACAACCCCGGCCAACCAACAACCACCTGCTTTTAATATCGGATATCCAATCCAGTCACCAGTCACCTTGCCTAATATACCAACAGTATCGGTGGCTAATTTTAACCATATTGCTCTCCCCGGGACCCCAATACCCACTATAGGAGGTCAGCCGTCACCGCTGCCCGGTACCAATTTCCCAAACCCGGCACTAGCCTTCATGAAGCCGCTTGTCACGCCTCAATCTCCACTCCCTAAGCCACCGTTCACTCTGGAACGGCCCCCTTCTCCAGGCGTGAAGTCCACTTTGGGGGACCCCAGTAAGATTCATGCAGGGAGCTTGCCGTCATTCTCAAGGTCTACTCCAAACGGGACTGGCTTGTCTCAGAATTCCAGAGTCCATGCTGGTAGTTTGCCCCCCTTCAATGATAGTGTCTCTCTTAGAAGGAGTAGCTCGCCGCCCGTCACAAATGATCCTAAGCCTGGTTTTATCAATCCATTGCAGGCACCTGCTCCTAACCCGCCTGCGGGTTTCATTAACTCAATGCAGCCCGCTCCTCCAATAACATCCCGCCAGCCCTCTTCTCCCCGCAGAAGCGCTCCCACCACTTACTCCTCCTTTTCTCAAAATAACGCCGGCCTAAACTCTTCTGGTGAAGCTGTTAGCAAGGGTCCACACGATTCCCAATCATTCTCACCAAGACGAGATGAGCTGAACGATAAGCGAGATTGTGGAATTCCATTCGACAAATCCCAACCTCCTGTCCCTGGGCTATTGTTCGGTAACAGGCCGCTGACAATCCGGCCTCAGCCCCCGCAAGGCGGACCTCAACTATTGCCAGCCCCAGGGAATGCTGGGAATAATGCTCCATTGAGAATTCCCGGGAATCAGGGGATGTTTCCGCCACCTGACTTTGGCGGTTGTCCCATGAGACCCCAACTGGATAGTGATATGCCACGTTTTGGCGGGAGACAGATCCATCAAAATAACGACAACTTCAGACCGAGGAATAACATGAACAACATGCGCCCCCCTCCACCTAATCGGTTCAATGGTCCACCACCGCAAGGCTTCCCTCCCGGGGGGAATTTCAACTCCCCCAGACACAACTTCCGTCCTCGAGGTCCCAGACAAAACAACCCGAGAGAAAACTTCGGGCGTGGATTCCGTGGGAACATGGGCAATAGACCTTTCAATTGATAGATTCAAATCGAGGCCTTGATATTGAACTTATATTTTATGGACTTCAACAGTGATTTATGATAATGTGTTTTGTGTTCTGAATATTCCTTGTTTATCTTATTCACTTGGAATTAATAGGAACATTTTATGGTTGATCGTTTGGGCTTTGGCATTAGAAAGTTTACATTTTGAGTTTCGATATCTTGAACTGAGTTCTGACTTCTTGATTGTGCTTGATGTGGCGAACGAATCAACACATCAATCAGCAACGATTGTTTCAGTGATCAGTTGTCGCATCTGTGCGCAATTCATAAATCAGGATTTTTATTCGGTGGTAGAATTATTTTGTAATTGTACTTGTAGGAACACGTCCAACTCCAAAGTCCAAGGAGCGACGTCTACTCCATCTATCATTTTCCTGGAAAATTTCCTACTTCTTGTGATGGGTAACAGATCAGTGATACTGATCACGCGTTATGCCGATGAACCCAATTTCTTGATTGAGCATTTCTTGAAATGGAAAACATTAACGCAATGGCTCTTTCATTTGTTTGATCGATTTCAAATGATTCTGCAAGTGGACGTATTAGTTGAGTAGTTTAACTTTAAGTTTCTTTGTTTTTGGCAAAAATGACATGCGACTGGAAAATGATTATGAATTCGTGATTGTCATTGTTCATGTCATATTCATATCCAATTATAGTATTCAATTGTCATACAACCCGATGTGTTTTGCTTGTTTTAATCTGGATTTATCGAATGCGTTGACAAAGTTGAGATAGTGGGAAAACGCGGTCCAAATTTTGCCCCCGTTGAGTAATAGTAATATTAATAGCTCTCCCAGGGCTGAGTGTGTGTGACTGTCCTCGCACCTTAGATTTGTAAGAGGGTGTGCCTGACCTGGCAGAGCTACCGTTCCGGTTCATGTGTGATGTGGTTGACTGGTTGAGGTCCAGTATATGTGTCAGCGTCGCCCAATTCCCAAATGTGCACAACGAAATGGCATGGGGAGGGGGTTGTAGGATTTCACCCTACCCTTGCTGGCGGGATTTTATCCCTGGCAAGGGATGAAAATCGCGCGCACCGACGGTAGGGTAAAATCCTACTAGGGAGGGGGCGGATAAACTTAAAGATGCGCATTTTCTGTTAGCTGACAGCTGTTACTCATGCGATTGTAAATGTAAGTTTAAACTGTATCTATATCAACAATCAATATGTGGCTAAATTGCCCACATAACAATTGCGCGTATTTTCCCGTCCTGCGTCCGTCTTTTAGTTTTACAATTGCGAATACGAACCGGATGGCGGAGGAGGGTCACATTCCCATACGCTGTATGGGAATGTGATACGATCACACTCACAGTTACCCGTATGGCATACGGGTAACTGTGATCGTGATCATGCTGTTGGTGTAATAATTTAAGACAGATACAATTAACAATGGCCGCATTACTGGAAGAGTAGTGGTACTGGTAATTATTACATTGACAATGTCTGATTAGCAACTTGTGCCGGTGTCGATGCAACAATAAGGCAACAGTAAAATTTTTGCCATTCTGTTGCGTTATTGTTGTCTCAATTTAAGTCGACAGTCGCAAGATGAATAAGGCAAAGCCGAGTTTGTTGCCTTATTGCTGCGTTATTGTTGCGTTTTTGTTGTCTACATCTAAGTCGCTTGCAGCGTTATTATTGATGCCTTATTGCATCGACACCGGTTATTGTTGTTTCGACCCCGGCACAAGTTGCCACTGTTGTTGTAGTTGTCTGACAACAGTGGAATTGAATGTAGATTTGTAACCTTGTCAGCTGTTTTAATTTCATCCTTATATTGGTTGTATTCTGAAGCTCTCTAAAACTTCAAATTCATTGCACAAAACTGAGCTGCATGCCGACAGAAACAAGTGCTGTTGATGTTATCTATTTTCAGAGTCTGAGGGCCCGGGTACGATATTGGAGAAACTGCTGGTATCGATGAAGGAAACGACAGGAGAGGAGGAAAAGACAGGTTCAAATCCGCTAGGACAATTCCTGTCAAACGGAAATCGTGAGACGTCATACATCACGAAGCAGGAGGAGCAAGTGAGTGCCAAGTTGGACATGTTGGACGATATAGCCATGCCCGGTTCTCGCACCCAGGGCGGCAACGCCCACCACGAGGATGACAGTATTGTCCACCTCCTCAACTCGGACGAGTACACCCTCCCCATGCCGGACCAGACTGCTGACGAACCTGATTATTATTTCCCTGGTATGTCCCCGCCCGTCTCCCTGGACGTCCCCAAAGATATGCCCTCCTCCGCTCTCACAAGCCCGGTGGCAGAGGAGCCACTGCCGTATAGCCGCCCTGTGGAGGAAATGACCACGCCACCCACCGAACAGGATGACTCGCCGATGAAACAGGAACGGAAGACGATAAATCTCCAGACTTACTTGAAGAGGAAGAAAGACGACGACCCCGTGACACCTGTGAAAGAGGAGACCCCCGAAGAACCAGTTAGCGTCCCCGCGAGTCTTGGGAGAGTGCCAAAAGAAACTGAGGTGGATGATGATTTGATTGAGTGGGCGAGTCAAGATACCGGTCCAGATGACAATCCGTCAAAAGAGCTCACTCCTGAGAAAACACCGGACAGCATGATGGACAAATTGCAGACTCCGGAAAAGTCAACACCCACGGATAAACACGTTACACCTGATAAGGTGACATCGCCACGGCGCAAATCATTGACACCCGATACTTCGCAAGATCTTGAGGCCACCATTGCCTCTATCAGGTCACCCTCGGGCTCTCCGTCCAGGGATATGAGGGAGGGAAAGGAGTCACGTGGTGTTGAGAAGAAGAGATCATCGGATCTCGTAAACATGGAGGATGGGGAACTGAAACCAGGGTCTGATGATAAGAAATCAAAATCGTCCAAAGGGAAGAAAGAAAGTAGAAGCAGGTCACAGTCTCAGGGCAGCAAGAAACCAAAGAAGGACAAGGTTAAGAAAAGTAAGAAGAAGAAGAAGAAAAAGGGCACTGGTAGTGGTTTCGATAGTGATCTCGAGGAGGATATCAGGAAATTGGAGTTTCTGAAGGCGGAGTTAGAGCGGGAGGAGCGGAGGGAGCGGCGGGAAAAGGAGAAGAGGCGGGAGAGGAAAAGAAGTGGTAGCCCGAAGGGACTGGGAGGAGAAAAAGATAGGAAGAAAGTCAAAAGAGAGGAGAAGCACAAGCGATAGTAGAATATTTTATCATTATGGATAAGGATGAAGAACGTTCTTTATTCAATTTTAACTTTGGCTAAATCAAAATACGTACGAATATCAAATATATCTCATAGTCATAAGGTCCGAAGTTATCATTATCAATACCATATTCAAATTGTTAATCAATGTATCGTACAGTGTACTTAAACTGCTTAAGTTGCTGTCAGTGTCACTGCACATTGGTATATGTGTCACGTATAAGTTTAAACTGCAAACAGTATCAAGTATGAATGATGAATATGATTTAAGTTTAAGCCTAAAGTTAATGCAGTATCAGTATCAAGTATGGTCCTACCTTTATGCTTTATATCACAGGTACTTAAATTTTCATACTTAGCACTAGCAGTACACAGTAGCTCAAAACTCGGGACCAGGGACGCAGAGTTGATCATTGATACAGTTCGAACTTGTATTTTGCAGTTGAACTTGAAGAATGAGATGTCGATAGTATTAGTATCAATAATTTAAAACTGACAGTAAGTGATATTGATATAACACTAACACATAACAGATAATATTGAATTGCCGGATATGATGTTATCTGTTTGTCTGGCGATGCTAGACCGCTGATGCAAGCTTGTCTGAGAATAAGTTGCGCGCGCGGCGAAATTCTCGACAGGGTCTATCATCGATCGACTATTATCTGTCAATGTCCACTGTTTCTTGAGCGCGGCGCGCGCGTCTTTATCGGATGCCGAAACAGGCGCTGAGGCGCGTTGTTGCAGATGTTCCATGTTCCAGCTGTCCTGTTTCTTGCGCGCGGCGCGCGCACCTTCATCGAAGGCCGATGAAGGCGCAGCGCGTTGTCGATCGATGATAGACTCTCGCGCGCAAGAAGCAATGTACAGATAACATTCGGCAATAACAATATCATTAAATGTATCGCTTGCCAACGCGCGCGCTGCGCGGCTCCAGCCAGCTTACCAGCTAGTCCGTGGTTTCTAATTCTACAGCCTTTTTTGCAGTGAAAATAAGGGGCGCGCGGACGTCACCTGCGCCTGGCCACTGTTCGGCCTTCGGATGTGTTTCCACGTTGCGCTGCGTGGCCCAACCTGCCGCGCCGCGCAACGTGTACCATGCCAGTACACTGCGCAAGAAACACTGTCCAGTTCCACTGTTTCTTAGAAACATGAACAGTGGAACTGGACAGATAACAATCGGCAAGACATACTAGTACTACAAGTACATAGGATTGTGCACAAGTTGATTGTACACAAGTTTTTTTAACCAAATCAATGACTTGGTTCACAATAAGAAATCAATGCATTATTATTAGTGATAGTCATGTCTATCTATCGATATTATTTCACGACCAAAATTAATAATTATTCTGCAGACAAATATTAATAAGTGACTTATTCGTATCGATGTATCATTATCATGTCAGCCGGTTAAATTATCGAGATGTCTGCTAATGCCCCTTATATGTCTGTCTTGAATTCTCTCCAACAAATTCTCAAACTTTCTGAAGGTTGATCCTTGATCCTTGATGAACTCGTCACCAGAATTACCGCCCCTTGTCACCTGGAGAAAATTACTATTAGATGATGAATGAATTTCAAAATAAAACGTTGAAATTCCTTAAAACGACCTGAAACGATCGATGATGTATCTTTGACTCCAGCTGACATTAACGGAAGAGGAATCAGTGGTAACGATACCAATTACCAGTTACTCACCACAGTAGATCTTTCTTTAAAGAACTTCTGAGCACTCTTTTCGTAGGGACCCCTGTGCTGAATAGCGTCGTAACTGAGACTCTTTAGGTCTGGCAGCACGAGGGGCATCTTGTACTCTTGTGGGTTGTCAAACGGTATTTCTGAGGTAGATATGGGTATCATGATTCTAATATTGCTCATGCGACGCAACCCCAACTTCGATATGTGTACAAAGTGTCACAGTGTCACACTGTGAATCTGGGACATCAAATGGGTCAGGACTGACTTCCACAGCATACAGAGTACCATGGTAGTTGCAATACTAGGGCAACTGCAGTCACTTACCACTTATACTGAGAAGAACTTCTCCAATGAAATCATCTTTCGAATACAAATCTTTATCCCACACCGTGAATTGAAGACAGGCTCCATCGTTCAGCTCATCAAGGTCACAGTAGAAGGAAAATGAAAACTCCTGGCTGTAAATATGCATGGCCATTCCGATTCTTGGAAATTTCAACGAAACAAGGTCAAAACATCACCGCGATTGTTCCTGGCAAGTCTGATTCAAAGCCGATCACTCACTTGAAAACCGGGTCAAGGTCGTTATAGATAGGCTTTGTTTTCAGCACTTTGATGTGGGAAAAGAGTGGGGTGTGACGTGGTTGCAGGGCTACTTTCACCATCGCATCACACTTTCCTATTGTATCCATGATGGGGAGACCCGCGCAGGATATAACCGTCACCTGTAACACGATGTGACATGTGTTACACGTGTTACAAAATGTAACAAAATGTGACAAAATGTGACAAAATGTAGCACGTGTAAAATAATGTAACGCGTGTAACATAATGTAGTGCGTGTTGGTTTAACACAATGTTACACTGGTAACATGTGTAACACAACGCAACACGTGTTGACTTGACTGTAATTGATGTAACACAATGTAACGCGTGTAGGTGTAACACAATGTAACGCGTGTAGGTGTGACACAATGTAACGCGTGTAGATGTAGCACATGTAACGTGTGTAGGTGTAACACAATGTAACACGTGTAGGTGGTACACATGTAACGTGTAGGTGTAGCACATGTTATACAATGTAACACATGCTCGTTGGTTCCAGCTGGATGACATTGATCATGACGACATGACATCTGGATAGATAACAATAATATTGAATATTATGAGAGTGATATTGGCAGTCAATCGGACATGATTGATGAATGGTGATGGAAAGTTGTCAAACATGACACTGTGGGACAGATCATACTTCATTCAGGAACGATCATTGCCTTACCCTAACTAGAGTCTTGTCCTGTTGTCGAGTTAGTGCGGCAGTGAACTTCAGGAATCCCAAATCGCTATCCTGCTGCGATTGTTGGACCATCTCCTCTACGAAATACCTGTGTCCATCAAAAACAAAATAAAATACTTGGTAAACCAGGTAAAGAGGTCAGTATGATAGCTTGTTCAATAATGCAGGACAGGATTACGGATCTTCATTATCATCCTTCCTCGCGATAGCCCATCATTGATGATTTATCGGTCATTGACACGAATCCCGGTGCGACACCAGTGCGACATTGGTGCGACACCAGTGCGACACTGAGGCAGACCTATTCACCTGAACAGCAGTTCCTCGATAGGAATAGTGAGATTGTCCAGAATATAGAGGAGTTTCTTGTAGTCGTGGTTTTGAGTGATGAGGTGTCCGCGAGACATCATCGCCGCTACGAAGAAATCGGACACCTCTATAAAACTCTCCTGCGGGCGAGGGTGTCAAAATGAAGTGGTGTCATCGTCAGTATGGGGGAGTGGTAGTGAGGTACTGGTAGAGGTGATGCCAGTTAGGGAGTGGTGTCAAAAAACCGTAAAATCACCAGTGATAAGTAACCTGCAAAATGTCATAGTAATTCTTGATCTTGTTCGGTTTAGTATCGATATGACGGTGAAACTGCGGCAAAACCACTCTCTCCCATGTTATCTTGAGGAAACCGTCGAATAGGTCAGGATCCGTGTTCGAACTGATCATATTGAGATCTTCCTCGAGCATCTTGAGAAGTTCTTCCACTGCATCCTTCTCTCGACTGAGGATTACAACTAGATAAGGCATGGGGTCAAATTGAGAGCAAAAGCCGTGTGTTTCTTCTGCTGGGCATGAAAAGCGGTGAAAATAAGTTGGAGGGGTGGGATCATACCTGTTCAGTAGTTTGATAAAATCCGTGAAAGCTGATACGAATTTCGGTTCTATGAGAGTTTCACACAGCCATACCATCCATGTCACTTTATACTTTAGTATCGTGTCAAATGCCTGGGGGAATCTATAATATACCGCACACATGCACAATTGACCTCTTATCTGTATGATACACTTTCAGAATAAATGTGCAAATTATGGATCAGATTGTGACTGATAGAACCGACCTCGTTTCGTTTAGCGGCAAGTTTGTGTATCAACTCCTGGGACAGCTTCTCCCAAGATAGCTGTCCCGCCAGGAACTGCAGATTACTTCCTGCTTTTTCCAGCGAACAAGCTACCACAAGACTCTTCCTCAGTGATTCACTGCAGCGGATATTGGACAGATTATTTCAGTGTATTGCGTGTCTAAATTGGATAAATGCCAAACACTGACCATATGGACTATTTCCAAAGATAGAACCTACTGGAGCTTCACATGAAAAGCTGACACAACTATCTCCAACTATTTCCACACCTTCAGACACAACTACACTCAGACCACACACTCATAGACACAACTATCTCCACACACTCAGACTACTCACTCATAAGTCAATTTCTGCTCGCCGAATTTCTTACTCCCTCTCTCGAGTGTTGTCTTGCCCTTCTTGAACAGAGCCTCAGCCAGCTGCACCTCACTTTCCAAAGCTTGTCCTGAGTAAGTGTGCTGAGATGTACGACAATTGACCAATCAATTGAATAGGGTCGATCAATCGAATAGGGTCAATAATATCATGATATGAATGATAAATAATCGAACAATATCCCTCGGGTATAAACTCAAAGAGTATTCATCAGAATTCCTCATCGAATACCGGATTTCATCATCATGATGGTGCAGCAGCTACTACTACTCACTTGTGAGTTTCGATATGACGGAGTACCGACTTGCCTCGTCCGGGAAGTCAAACATATCCTGTATCTCACACAGGTGAGTATTCATCGTGTCAACATCCATCACAGATGAAGAATACTGTGGGAGGAGAGTCGAGGTGTCATATATACTATGGTGGATCAGGAGGGTCACATGGAAAAATATAATCAGAAGGGTCATTAAAATTCGACTTGACCCTCTCGGAATATTCCCTAACCGTGATATGCATGTCCATACGAGATAGCTCGTCGAACTCCACACTCTTTGCCACCCGGACCCTCTGTTTCACCTGTACCATCGCCATCCATGTCTCAATGATGCTGTAGAACCAGCTGTGAAAGTGGTTGAGTGCGTGTTGAGTGTCTGGTAACAGGTCACAGCACTGCAGGGCATGTTTCGTGAGTTATACAGTGTCGTGATGCTGTCATGATAAGATATTACTGGTCATGTGGCAGGTAAAAATTGGAGTTAGACTAAATATTAGTTTGTGTTAAACTGACCAGTTTTTTGAGGTTTGCCACCGCAACATAGAGCGACAAACTGTCATTCAGTAGGTCCTCATCTTCCATTCCCTGACAATCTGTAGCCTTCAGATGAGCAATAACCATGCCAATGGTTTCAACAACTACATTGCTACGGATATGATTGCGAGTTTTCAGAGATAACATCATAGGAATTAAACAAGATTCACGGATTGAAAACTGTAACTTTCCGTAATTCACCTTATCTTTTCATTGACTTGGTAGATGACTGTAGTGCTGTAGGGTGTTCCGTCTAAGTTTGGCACGTATGATGTACTCTCGTGTTTCATTTCTATCTGGAGAAAGTCCCCTTAGTTCGCTTAGCGATAAATACTCGCTCCCAGTTTCCATGATGGAAGAATCGCGGAAACATTTATCGGATAAGTTCGTGAATGAGTGATACTGGAAAAGTAAGAAGATACCAACATGGTGAAAAAAATAGAAACCTACCCGAACAGCCGTGGCCATGTCAGAGGCTTTCTTCGTTCTCTGCCTCAAAGTGTCGTCTTCCACGGCAGTGAACGGTTTGGTGATCGATGTTATCCACCTTAGAGCATTTGCTTTGAACGAGTCTGCTAGTTCCTGTGACAGTTGATGTCGTGGCCAGATCAAAAGCTGAAGTCACTGACATATTACACGGGGGACGCAAAGTAGCCCAACAATCTCGTCCTCATCATTGCTATGCTTACGAGTTTTCCCTGCTTGATTGCAGGTGCATGACGCTCAGCATAGGGACGACAATTCACTATGTCCAGGTAGCACTTCGTGAAGTACTTCAGATCTATGACCGATGTTTCGGAGGTAAAAGGAAACTCGCCGTTCAGATTGTTCATCTTCTTGATGTATATTGTTTGAAACTCTGGATGAAAACGTATTTTTAGAAAAACCACAACGTGTCATGCAGTAGGGAATCAACCATCATGCTCTTATTACCAGTGAAAGTTCCCCACAGCCTTGACAAATACTCGTCCGAGAGACAGGGATTGGTCTTGTTCACACAGTCTAACAGGAGGCTAAGGACCCTATGGAGGAGCTCATAGTTGCTGTTGGTATTGGCATATAACTCCACCCTCACCAGCCAGTCAACAAATCTGAACTCGTCTGACGTTAACTGAGGTGAGGGAGAGTTTTTATCAAGAAATTCCGTACTGAACCATCCCCTGATCATGCGAGTTGTAACCAGGAGCGTCTCCCTGCCATATACCTACCCTTTGTTGTCTCTTCTGAAGTTCTAGGATATGGGCAGCTAGTCCAGAGAGTCCTCCAGATTTCGGATAATCGATAGAGAGGAACTTGGATAACATGCCAGCATGTACCTGGACAGGAATAATGTGTGTCGGGTAATATGTGTCCATGTTTCGCTACAGTCTACAACGGTGTGATAGGATTTAGCTCTCACCATCACAGCATTGGAGTGCTGGCCCACTTCAGCGTTATACCGAATACCCAGGTGAACCCTTCCATTCTTCTTCCCTTGCTTGTTTGGCTTCTTGGCGCTGTTCAGTTCCCACCACTGGTGGTTACCAGATTCCGTGTTCTGCTGAGAACTGGCATAATGATATGAGTTGGTGTCTTACAAACCGAACAAATTTGAAATACCTCAATGATCTAACATAACCTACTCAAGATCGATCTCCACAACCCCCATGCACTTCTTCCCCTCGTTAACGGTTGCCATGGATACATTGGTCCGTGTTTCCCATATGGCGACAACCAGTGAGTATCCCTTGGTAGTTTCAAGCGGTAGCGACAGAGTGACGTCCCATAGTGGGCTCTGAGAGCCACAGAGCGTGGACATCTACGAGGAAATTGTCATGGAAATCGCCCGTGGTACATTATAACACAGTTCATCTTTTTAATTTCAATTATTATCTTAGTTTAGTACTGACCACAGTGTTGTTTTCGTTGCACATCGAGAAATGGGCCACTTCGTGGCTCCTTTTTAGTGTCATCGAGCAGAAAGCCGAGCTCTGGACAATGCATTTGTCAGCTAACTATCGATACTCCATATGGTAAATGGTAATTATCTATCGATACTCCATATATTGATTATCTATTTTATCCATTTTGACAAATTCTTGACCCCACCTTCGGTGCACGTTTTAGATTAGCCCTCTCTAACATTATTTGCAGTGTGTGGGCTGATTCGTTCTTCTCCTTAAGCTACAATAATGGTTGTTAGAATCAACACACAACGTTAGAATCAGAGTACTCAACGTTAGAATCAGAATTATCATAACCAAAACACGCAAGATAGATATTTGATATCATTGTTCTCACCAGATTGATCTGGTTTCCCATCTCGAATTTTGACTTCTTGAAAACAAGCCGGATGTACTCAAAAAGATCTCCGTTCTCGAAATGCTCGTTTCCTGTACGAGATTGAATAGCATTGAATAGTATGGCATACTGCAATGGACAGTGCAATGAACATTTACTAACCTTGACCCAATCTGTTGATGACAACGTTAATGCTCTCATTAAGCAAATCAGAATCGCTGACATCATCAAATCTGGAGGCTATACTTCTCGAGGTTGCAGCAACGTCGGGCTGCAATAGCGGAAATTTTATAACCTTCAATCAAACATGAAACACCCAAACAGCAATAAGATCAATACAGTTCATTTTATAGTTCAAAACAATGCACACTATAACTTACCTTCTTTACGGATATGGATGTTTGCCGGGCTTTCTCCAGTACCAGTCCTCTGAGTGACTCTAGTTCAGACGGGTTGTCTATTCGTACAGTTGCCCGTCTAAACTTCTCGTAGTCGTCACTACTTCGCCTGAAGTTTTCATTCAATCATCAAATATTAATTGACCATTGTAACTTAATTAATAATCAATATTTCGTTCAATCTCATTCCATACGGGATGAAGGGAGGTGCCAGATTTTCCTAACTTAGAGCCGTGCTGGCCATTGGCAGTTGCGTTTCGTTTCAGCCATTCTTCGGCTGTTTGGACAAATTTTGGTAGCGCAGTGTTTGTGCCAAACCAAATAAACGCGCGCGCGCCATTAATAACATACTAGACGTTTAAAAGATACATTTTATACTATACAACTGTGACTGTCGATCGCGCGTTACTGCAAGTTTGTGTCCTATTCTCATTGCTTTCTCTTTCTAGTGTTATTCGATACTGTGATGATTGTATAGATGGAGTCAAATGTGGATCGCTAACAATGTACCTTAGAGTGAGGGCCGAGGATCATATAGCAGCCAATCTTACATGAATTCCTGTATAGTTCCTTATCAAAATTACACAGCGTATTATCACAATTCTCACTGTGATGTCTGTTGTATACATAACATAAGAACATATACAAGTTACAAGAAATGCAAAACTCAACATGCACTCTATCATGTTCCATTGTCGTGAAGCAGTTATAATGAAGTCCGGGATACTGCAACACTAGAACCACTTTTGTGTCCAAGGTCGAAACTAAAAGTTTTGGATACTAGTTTGGTTGGCAATATAAGATAATAATATGGTTATTGTAGGAAGCACTGAAATTTTGCGGCTCTTTGCAATGGTGGAGGAATGTGAAACCAAAATCAACCACCTTTCCGTCCTTATCACCTCTGATTTTTAATCAACGGAGGGGATGAATTGTCCAAACTTCATGATATATCGCCGTGATTTAATCGAACAGGAATTTGCCGGTATACAACATTTCTGGGCAGCATATGGCAGGTTTTATGTCACATGAATCACACTTTGTGACACCGAATAATAATAACATTCCCAGATTATAAACGTGCAGAATGTTTTTGACCGTGCCTGTATAATATAAATCATAAATGGGAAACGGTGAATTCATCAATTACTGAGTGTCACAGTGTCAGATGATTTAAACACTGGTTTGTATGTCTGGTTGTCATGAACACCCGTGTGTGCACCGATGTGCAGGTTTTCTACATTTATTCGTAGCAAGGAAGTCTCTACATCAATTCTGCAGAAATCGAGCTACAGATCCTCTACTCACCCCAAGGTTCACAGCACTATCATAGTGCTACAACAGTGTACAGTGTACACCATGCCTATCTTTACACGGTGGTATAATATCGATAAAATCCTAGAATAACATATGGTTGACATATATCAATATTCTTTGTCCCAGGAGGCTCGAATAAACATTATTTGGAAGCCACACGGGTCAGGGGTAGGCATGCACTATGTACGAGTTAGAAATCGATCCGTTTGTCTGTCATTTGACATTCCATGCCTTCATTTCAAACTTACAAGGTGAGGCTCTAAAGCGCTATTGCGATGGTTTTAGGAATCAATCCTACCACCCGGCAGGCTAGGAGTTAGGAACTCGAACAAGCTGGACAATTAGCGATCATGCCGTCACCTACCTCATATGGCATTCCATCTCCTCATTGTAGTATGATGGAATGTGGTAATTACTCCATGAGCTGTCATGCGAGTCAGTCACGGATTGCGGGTCACTATGACCTGTACATTGGTCAACTGCCCTCTCCTGACTATGATATTCATGCGGGAATTCCTTGTTTTTAGTTTTCTGTTTGCTCTTAGACGACATGACACTGACTAAACTCCGAAAAGATGCCCTTAGTTCAGATTGTTTCAGTCTGTCTCTCTTCTCCTTGAGGAAGTGATTCATGTCACTCATCGAACTGAGATCCATGGTTTTATTTTGGATGTGTCTGTGAATTCCATCTTGACTTCTATAAAACCACGTTCTTAGTTTTTCCTTCATTCTTGCCGGTGTTTGTGGACTGTGAGGACGAGATATATCTTCACTGAGTTGATTTTCCTTTGGTTCCCCAGAATCGTCCAGCAATTCTAGGTAAGATCTCACTGGCACAGCAGGCTTCACCTTCGCTCTGTTCTGAGACAACTCAATGCAACTTTGTGAAGGCTGAATCATGTTTTTTCACGTGATACCTCAGATCCATTAAATCATGTGGTTCTCAGTCAGAGCATGTGATCCTTTCTCAGATTCATCATGTGACTTCAAATCTTTCATTATTGTTCCTTTTCGATGGAGATCAGTGATTAAATACAATATACACAGTATATATTCACTATACACTATACAGTATACGTCATGCAAATGGATATTATAGAGAATATGTAGGATTTTCGCATTGAATCTCAGGGGTTCTCTAGACACACGTTAGAGCAATGAATTAACGAGAATCTCGCTGAAGCCGAGACAGACACTGAAGCTTCATTTGAAACGAAGTTCACAACGTTTTACACGAACGATGAACGCTAAGAATAATTCAGGAATTCAAACAAACTGAAAAGAAGAATGCAGAATACTGCATCTCTCGGGTTACTTTACCAATGATTTGATCCATAAGACGCACATCAGATGGCATTATTAAACAGTATTATAAATCAAGGTAGCATTGTAGTGAACCAGGGAAATATGACTTGGTAATATGCCACTTCAAATCGTCACTAAAACTGTGAGATCAAGTGACCTTCGATTTTGGAACAGTGGTCACTGGTCACTGGTCAATGAGAAATACAGAGTCTATAATTGAGACTATAAGACTATATAGTTGAGATCCGAATAACATATTTTTGAAATGAAAAGCTAAGTTTGTACCACATGAAATCTCGGGATTTAGCTTCAAAATTCGGACTGATTTGGCTGTTTGATATTGTGTCTTGTGAGCTGGGATCTCATGTGTGAGATCTCAGATCTTGCTTTGATAGCTTTGCTTCAATAACGTCGATTTAAACGAAATTATTTTTTTCAGAAACATCATGAGATGTTTTTAACACATAACATGAGTGAACAATGACTAATCATTACCTGGACAGTCTACGTTCCGATTCATCATGTAGCTTTTGTAGAGCAGATGCTGAAGTTATGTTCGATTCTCTTCTTATGACAACTGGTTTTCTCACAAATTTCTTGTTCTGTAGGTGAGAAAGAGTAAAACAAACAGATGAAATTATAGACATTTTCAATTGCTTTTCCTTTCGAATCATTCAAACTTACTGTGGANATATGCCCCTAAGAACGAATTATACCCCCCAATGAAAAAGATTGATTTGCACCACTGAACTTGAGTGAACAATGACTAATCATTACCTGGACAGTCTACGTTCTGATTCATCATGTAGCTTTTGTAGAGCAGATGCTGAAGTTATGTTCGATTCCCTTCTTATGACAACTGGTTTTCTCACAAATTTCTTGTTCTGTAGGTGAGAAGGAGTAAAACAATTAGATGAAATTATAGACATTTTCAATTGATTTTCCTTTCGAATCATTCAAACTTACTGTGGATCCTGAAGACAGGGAATGACTCTCTGAAGACGTCTCATCACTAGACATTTTTTCTTCATTTCATGGTTACGTTGCTAAATTCTAGGAGGTAGGTACTATTTTTTTAGTCCATTGACTGGATTATTGAAATAAAAACACTGATTTGATGCTGATATTAAGCTTTACTTATTTGTGATTTGGTGCTTTATACAAGCACTCCAAGCAACCTTAAAACCAATTTGTCTCAGTGGTAACCTATTGGACTCTTTATCAGGATTGCAGGGGAGTGATGGAAGGAAAGGCTAAGGTGCCATGAAGTGGAACTGAAATGAAGATCATATTTATGATACTGGTTGCAATTTGCACATATTGTGGGCCCATATTTTACACATAGTGCAGAACACATAGTATGTAAGCACTTGGGTAATGCTGTGCTGGAACAAGTTGACATAATGGATGGTTGACTGTCTATGATAGGCCCAGGACCCCCAGGTTTCGACTTTCCACACAACAGAACAGTGAAACTGAATATTTGGCCATCTAAGACTCAGAGTTCAGGCATTCTTGTGTTATCTGGTTCAGTCCTTTAGGGTTATGCATAAGTTAAAACTCAAACTCAGAAATGTAGTAATTGCTTACTTATTGAGTAACTAGAAAACCCGCCAAGTTGACCTGATACACTACCCTTTGGAAAGACAGCAGGATGTTACTTTAGAACGACAGCTAAACATAACCTGTGATCAAAATGTACTTATTTGATCAAATGATTTTATGAAGGAGCACTTGATCACAATTCGGCAATTTCTTTGAATAAGCACAGAAAATGGTGCTTGCCCAGTTGTCGGACTTTCGTTAATCGTTATAATTTGTGTAGTGTATATGTATTGATTCAGATGATTGAACATTGAAGACAGTGATACAAAGTCTATTGAATGTGTATATGTATTGTTATTGAAAATAACATCGTATTTTACCATGAGTCGAGAAGAATAACTGCACAGCACTGAGCAGAAGCAACAACTGTCGACTCAAAATAAATTTGAACATTGCTCTAATCAAAACCTACTTGCATTTATTCCATCAACGAAACAAAAGCGCGTTATCGATCAAAGCACCATCATCATCAGAAGTGAGCATAAAAATAAGTGAAAATTGTAAAGTTTTTTCCTACCGTCGGCGCCACGCAATTATCATTCTGCCCGAAAATCCAGCCAGCAAGGCTAGGGTGAAATTTTACAAGTTAAAAAATAAGTTTGCGTCTGAAAAAAGTTTGCGCCGCGCCGCGCGGGCAAAAACGAAATCTTCGACAGCGTCTATCATTGTCAGATTTTATCTGACCTCAATTTCTCGCGCGCGGCGCGCGCGCCTTCATCGAAGGCCGAAACAGGCCTTTGATGAAGGCGCGCTTGCGCGAGAAACCTGAAACACACGCCCAGTGCATACATCGTGATTTGTGCCGCCCAATAACGAAATTATTTGAAAAGCATCAATGGTATTTACTTTTTATTTTTTTATCTATTAGTCTAAGACTGATAATTCGAGTTTTATTTGATTTTGCATTTTTAGGTAGTGTTAAGTGATAAGCTCCTTAAAATCGTTTGTTGCCCTTCATTGACATATCATAAGCAATGGATATATCAGAGAGTTATGCATGTATGTTTGACGCAATAAGTTGTTATATAAATGTTTTATTCTGGGTGCCCAGACTGGGGTACTTACTAGTGAAGTCTTGTAGGGATCAGTCTTAAGTGAATATTAGTGTTGATTCATGTCAAAATTATTCAATTCAATTCAATTCAATTCAATTATGAGTTATAGTAGATCGGGGAATATCATAGTTGCTAGTTTTGACTCTTGGAATCTGTCCTGAATGCATGAGTATGTTCTTGAGTTAAGATGGTCGGATTACTCTCCAACCTAACTTGTGAGACTCTTTCCCCAAGGATTTGACATAATGCAGTTTATTAGATTAAAACACAGTAGATAGGGCACAGTAGTTATAGCATTCCCTTTAATTTCATGACTTTAGCCCAGATTGTGTCCACTGAGCTACAGTGTAAGCATTTAGATTGATTTAATTGAAATATATTCATCAGAATAGTGTAAGAGTCCAATCAATAAGACTACATCAGTATTTATTTGCTTCCACAGCAATATGCAGTCCAATAAGGAAATGAGGCAGCAGAATATCATGAAGTTGCGGGAAGCCCTTCAAAATTGTGGGAATGCTGAAAGTGAAAATGTTGAAGATATAGAACAACAAATTATGGACAAGAGCAAAGATATAGAGGAATATCTACAAAATGTAGCAAAGGTGATACTTTGATTAATTACTCATTCTACTTATAAGAAGTTATCGAAGTTAGTTTTTTTACATCTGGTTATTTGGCAGTCCATTTGTCCGTCACTTTTATGAGTTGCATGTGCTGATTTTAACTGAAAGTATGCCTTGCCATGGACACGTGCTACGATTGTGGTGGTGAACTGGTAGCTCATTTATGATGTTGGTTTTTTCATAACATTGATCTCTCTGGTGATAGGAAGAATGTACAAGCTGATTGGAGCATTTTTCTTGAGTTGTTGCTTTTATTCTTGACTCACATTGTTTCTCATTATGTTGTTTTGTCAACATATATATGCTATACAAATGTACAAATAAACAAAAGTTAAAAACTGGGCAAGCGTCAATTATCTGTCTGTGCAAATTTGAGGGAATGATCGAATTGTGACCTAGTGCTCCTTAATCCTTCATTTCAAATAAGTACAGTGGAGTGGAGACTTGCATTATGTGTTATTGATTTGAATTTGTGTAGTTTACCACGCCCAATTAATGGGTTTTCTAGCATGTGATAAAGTGATGAATTGAGATAACAATACCTCATATGCCAGGTACTAGTCCACTGTAGATCAAAGAAGGTTCAGATGCAAAAGAGGCCTATGGTATCGCAAGCTGGAAGTATGATGCCACATATGTCCTCTCAACATGGTGGGGGTACAATGCAGCAGGGCGCACAGGGCATTCAACATGGAGGACCTGCAATGCAGCAGGGCGGATCATCAATACAACTTGGTGGGCCAGGAATGCAACCTGGGGGGCCAGGAATGCAACCAGGAGGTTCAGGAATGCCACCATCAATGCAGCAAGGTGGGCCTGGCATGCCACAGGGCGGATCAGGGCCAGGAATGCCACCAGGAGGGCCAAACATGCCACAAGGCGGTCCAGGAATGCCGCAAAGTGGTCCAGGGATGCCTCAAAGTGGGCCAGGAATGCCACAAGGTCGACCAGGTTTGAAGACCACTATGCACCCAATGCACCCTTCCCATATGAATTCGGCTATGCAGTTAGATCCAGGAGTAATGCAGGGTGTACCTCCTGGCGGTGTGCCAATCGGTATGGTACAAAGGAGGCAGATCTATTCAGGGCCAAATGTTGGATCCCCACACATGCAATCTCAAAATCCCCAGCCTCCTGTTCAGCAACCTGATGATGATACATTGTACACTGTAAGTTGCCCTATTCAGTACAAAAGTTTGGTGATGATGCATTCTGATCTGTTATCGCTTTTGATGTGTGAAAATGTTATCTGTTTATCTTAAAATCATATTCATATTTCACAGATGAAGCTAGCAGAACTGCAGAAAAAGTACATTGTTCCTCTCCAAAAACTAAAAGAAAAGAAACCTGGAGCTGTAGGACCTGAGATGAAACGTATAGACGACTTGCTGGATCTGCTTATGCAATCCAGGAAAGTAAAGCTAGAAGCTCTTGCTACAGTTGAATCAGTTCTTTTCAAGTTGTTCAACAACAAAGGAGCTACACCCTCGTCGGAAGCAAGTACCTCCTCTGTTGATCGGGGTCCACAATCAGCTGATAAGTCTCAAGGTATGCGTCAATCCTAAAAACAAATCAAGTTCCTGACCTTTCAATTCAATTCAATTTAATTCACATGAATTTGAATCTATCTGTTTATCAATGATCATTGAATATATTATATGACGTGTTGAAATACTCTATTAACATGCTCGGTATACCACGCAGGCTTACCTCAACATTTCAGGCTCAATTGACAAGACAAACGCTCAGGCTAGCGGTAGGAACACTCATTTCTGCCAGCCTCTCATTGACGGCATAGCAAACCATGCTTGCAAGCCTTATTTGTTTCACTCTATCAGGTGAGATAAGTCCGATAACTTGAATTATCAAAATATCCTCTATCAATGATCATATAAATATGATAAGTGGTGGAAATATGCAGTCAATACAGGTAACAATATGACTCAAATAACAAATAACAATATGAAATCATCAGATAACTAAATGTTTCGATTTATCACAATATCCTACATTCTCCTCTAAATGATGATAATTGTTCTGAATATCATATTGTGGTATCATATTGTGGTATCATTGGATAGTCACATTACCACGGCGGATACTCCAGTAAGTGGTCTACGAAGATCCCATTTGTGTCCTGAGTTGCACCCCTCACAGCGTCCCTAACACCCCTGATTGATTCAGTGACAGGAACCTCTGCTTTGAGGTGGCCTCTATTCCCCATGTCTGTGGCCGCCCATCCCGGGCACACAGGCAGCACGATCACTCCTTCTCCCCCAAACTCAGCCGCCAAGTTCCTGGCTGTCCTGTTGATAGCCACTTTGCTGCACCTGTAGTCATATGCGCCGCCAATCATGAATCTCTTGTGTCCCACTGACCCCGACTTGGATGACATGGACAGGATTTTTGTCTTGTTGGGTGTTCTGGTTGCAGCCAGTCTGATCAGCCCCATGAGATCACGCGTGAGGAGGGTCGGGCCTATGAAGTTGTTAGCGTATGTTCTGTGGAGCTCCTCGCCCGTCACTGTCTCCAGACCCTCGCTACAGTAGTGTGGCATGATGCCAGCGTTGTTAACCAGCATGTTGAGTCCAGTTTCCCCCAGTTTCTCCTGACAGTACTCCACTACAGCAGCCCTGTCTGCTGGACTTGTCAACTGAAAATAGTGGCGAGATGTCCGTTTAAGATTGGTTTCCACTGTTTCAACAATGGAAATTACAATTTACAATGAAAATGTTCGCTTTACCTCCAATTTGAGAATGACAAACTGGATCTTCTCATTCTTACTCTCTGCTATAAGTTGCTGTAACTGAGTTGCTTGCGCAGGGTTCCTACAGCAACAAATGTAGAATGCTGCCCCACCCGACTCTTGTGTTGCTAAGACACACTGTCGCACAAACTCGTAGCCCAGTCCCCTATTAGCTCCTGTTACCAAGCATGTCCATCCTAGATCACTCATCGCTCTGAGAATATTCGCTGTTCAGATAGCTCTGTCAGTAAGTGTCAGCTTGACAGATGTCAGAGGCGGACAGTAACTCACTAAGTAACTATATCTATCTGTCAGTAAGTGGGGACTCCCCACTTACTGACAGATAAGTGGGGAGAAGTACGTGGTTGAGGAGAAGTACGTGAATGAGAAATATTTATACTACCTATGTGATTATGTTGACCGATCAGACAATGTGCCAATATGTAAATACTCAACCGCAACAAACAATTATACTCCGTGTCAATGCTCTGCGTCAACAGTCGTGAGCGTGATAACACTGTGATGACTGAACTACTGCAGTAGTGAACAAAAATCACGCTTTTCAATCCCACTGGCTGCTCACCCTAAGAGTAGTATCACTTTCTCTCAAAAGGGTGATACACGTTCGATCATTATCTTCCCCCCTCTCTTCTCGTCTGTAAGCGAAACTGTCGCCTGTATTCAGTTCAGGTGTTAGACTGTCACCTGGTGTCACGCTCGCCGGAGACACGCGATACTATTCAGAACCGTTCTTCACGATTGTGGATGAGCGAAGAGAAAATGATTACACTGTAGTGACTCTGTCTTCGTGTTGAGATTGGAGGGGGAGGGAAACCATTGTGTGCTTATCAAATAACAGAGGTTGTAATGATACCCCCAACACCGTTCTCAAAATTTGTGACGCACAATGATGCGAGGTAAGTTTGAGCTCTGGCCTGAGTTGAAGACTCGGTAGTTGAATGACGGATTATGGATGGCAACTAGGTCTCTATAGCGTTGGACTAACAATCCGCCTATGGAACTTAAGGGAAATTTTAAAATCATCGTCAAGGGGACCACAAACAAACTCTCCGTTTCAATGAAATGGCAATTTACATTTCAGGCGAACATTCGGCCCAGCACTCGACTCTCTCTGTGGAGATGTGGCCCTCTACCCGCCGGCCAAGCGTCCCAAGAAACGAGACTCTTCGTCTTCAGACCTGCTAGACAGTGAAATTAGTCGACTACCCTCATTCCTCAAGGTAACACACCCGGGCACTGTTTTTGCCGCGCTTTTCAGTTTGAAACTCTTGACTAAACGAAAGTGCACTTTATACGTGCTAAGTGCTTTGTTTCATCAATATGTCATTGAACATGTCCTTGGTCGATGAGTGATAAGCCCAAAGTTTGGGGGTGAAGGGGAAGTCGGTTTGGTCACCAAACCGACTTTCCCTTTACCCCCTGCTACCCATCACAGGCTGTCGTGAAGAACAAGGCCAGGGGGAATGTTGAAGTATCTGTCAAACACACGAAATACTGTGTTGTTCCTAACCTCACTGTTATCATCCCCAAGAAATACCCCGAGCAGTCACCGTGGGTAAGTGCCCGTCACGTGTCACTTCATTCATGTGTCACGTGTCACTTCATTCACGTGTCACGTGTCATGTGTCACTTCATTCATGTCTCGTTGCTGTGTACCTACGTGTGGCGTGTGCGTCATTTTGCGTGCCATGTGTCGTTGTTGTGTAAGTGTGCGTCACTTTGCGTGCCATGCGTCACTTTGTTAGCTCGTGGGTTATTGCGTAACTCTGATGCTTTATTGCAGCCGTCATCGCATAATATATTAAAAAAGTGTAAAAGCAATAAGAGGTCACGACTAGTTGGGGTCGACATACATTGCACCAACCCATTGCCTTTTTCAGACAGCACTTTTTGCCTTCTTTTTTGTCTTGAGGCGCTTTTGTGAGTTCCTTATGGACTATTGCTGTGTGTAAAAATGACCGTGCAATAGCTTAATATGCGCTGCGTTGACACCACTACGTCATCGAAGGTGTGCTTGACACCACTTATGCATTGCACTGACGATGAAATGTCGGAATGCTATCAGTGACGTACACGCATGCGACAGCACTGTCATGGGCAGCTTTATTGCCTACTGCCTTTTTTCGTTTTTTTTTGAATGTTTGATGCCTTTTTTCAAGATCTATTGTCGCGAATGTTAGCCTGAGTCCCTATTTTTACGCTTCGGAAATGCTGACACGAAGTTTCGTGCTTGTCATGTAATGCAGACTCACCCATTGAGCTCTCCATATATATTAGGTTTCAAATGCACTGTACGTACCTCATTGATATGTTGTATTCAATTACACCCCATTGTACACGTGTGATAACAATCACTGCTATTCTCACTCATATTTTGTTATAATTCTCTTCACAGCACATAATGCAGCATTTTGCTCTAATAGTCCTTGAGCTATGGTAGAAGTTTCAAGTNCGTGAAATTTTGGTTGTCCGAGTTTCTAGTGGTCCTTGAGCTATGGTACTATTTTGAAACCATGAGGCGAGTCTATTGCAGATCATTTACATAGGGATGGGTGGTGTATTTAACACCAAGCTTTATATTTTCAAGGGCGGGTCTAAATGGGATGTGCTGAACGGGAAGAGGGGGCGCCCGGAGACAACTAATTCTTACGTGATTTGTGAAAGAGAGAAGTGGGGGTGGACAATTCGGAGAATTTCCTTACAAAACACATTCTCACAGGTGAAACCATCACAAAGCAAGGTGGGTGCGAGTGTTGAGATGGAACTTGCGAACAAGCTCATCTCTCTAACCATGAACTGTACCATGACTCAGATACTCCTCTCCTGGGACTTTTGTATTAAGAAAGTCATGCGAAACCGTGCCAAGGTCACGTGACAGTATTATTCAAACACAAGAAAATATTTTTCAGTGATAAAATTCTTTTGAGGTGGTGGATTGAGATATGAGACAGAAATATGGTTATTGCAATTGAGTGAAATATTTGAACCGCGTATTGAATTTGACTATTCGAACATCATGGCTATGAATCTTTGCCTATTTAGCTATAACCGTTTGTTGTGTAATGTGCTAATAATACTCTAAATTACAAATAATTTCTACATTTTTTTGCCCATTCCTTCCATACCTTCTCCCAATCTCCCATCATCAACAATCACTGTCTCACGTAGCATGGCGTCCACTGTCGATGACCGCATAACATCACGGCTGCCACCCAAGGACCAGACCCTCCAGGAGGCATACGATTTGCCGGCCAACTTTCTCGAGATAGATGTCTGTAGTCCTGAAACTCATGGCGTGGCTAACAAACGTTACACCGACTATGAAGTCCGGCTAAAGGTAGGGGAATCGGGATATGGAATACAAAGTAGATGAATTAATCACCATTTGTCTTCTATCAATCATTATTGAACCACCATTTGTCATGAACATATTGTGATCATTCTCTGTGCTCTCAGACGAATCTGCCCATTTTCCGAGTGCAAGAATGTTCGGTTAGACGACGGTACAGCGACTTTGAGTGGCTGAGAGGCGAGTTGGAGAAGGAGAGCAAGGTATAGCATGTTCATTGATCATTGTTTATGTTCATTGATCAATGATCATGAGCAGGAATCATTGATCATCAACGGGTATTAACAATCGGAACAATTGACAATTGACATCATTGTTCATTTCAGATTATTGTCCCCACTCTGCCAGGAAAGGCTCTGAAACGACTGCTTCCATTTCGAGGAGATGACGGTATGTGGACTATTATATTTCTTGACATTTCCTTTTTATGATGATAGGTCTTCGCCTTCCCTCTATTGCTAGTTTCCAGACCCGAAATACGTTGCGAGACCCGTTTTTCGCGCGCACGTATGTTTTTCTCGCGCGTGTTATAGAATTCAAGATGGCACGAGCGTCGCTTCCGACTTCTTCCTATTTCAGTTTTTATCTTTCATCTCTTTCAGGGATTTTTGAAGAGGAGTTCATCGAAGAAAGGAGGCAGGCAATCGAAGGTTTCATCAACAAGATCGCTGGACATCCATTGGCACAAAGTGAGAAATGTCTACATATGTTCCTGACCGAACCAGTTATTGGTAAGTTTACGTCAATTAGTAATTGCTGTCATTTTCCATCCCACCAAATGGTTCTGACCTCATCCTGCTGTTTCAGATAAGAACTACACTCCTGGCAAAGTTCGATCTCATTGATATACATCTCCTCTCTTACCTCCGTTCTCTGCGTTTACCTTACTCACTTTAGCAATTGCCATTCGCTCCTGCAAGGAATATAATGATTAATCGGAACAACTATCTAATGCTTTAGTCAATTGTATGCTTTAACCAATCAAATGCATCAATGTTTCACGCATGCTATTTCTGTGTTGATATCAATAGTTCCTCGTTTACTCATTTAAGAACGAGGATTTCTTGTGGTTTACTCTCGATAGGGTTGAGGGAAATAACTGTCTTTTTTCTGTGGATTATGGAGTTCGTTTTACAGAGAATGTAGCTCTACAAAGGGCAAACAAGTGATCGGTGTGAGATTCATGTTTAATCGCGTTTACGAAAATTTGATTTAAATGTGATTAAATTTTAACATTTTTTATTATAACACATCCTGTGAAGCATATCATTTGTGTTAAGTGTAAAAATTGGTGGAACTATTTGTATCTTATTTGTTTCACTTCATTCTATATGCGTTTCATATCATTCTCTTATCACCCCTTCCCTTGCTTGAGATTTTTAAGTTTCGTGACTCTTTTCATTCATTTTCCATTCTTTTAGGAATATGTCTGAAGCATTGAAGCAGGAACTTGTTTTCTACGGCTCATTTCACAGTGATGCATTGAACAAACTCATTCACGCCATTTGCGTTCCCCTTCTACTATGGACAGGTTAGTATTCATGATCATGTGTGTTTGACACTTCAGTGGTATAGTGGCGTCTCGTCTCTGTTGCCATAGCAACACTCCCTGACACCACATCTTCACACCACCCAGGAATGGCACTCCTCGCTCCACTTGGTATTTCGACTGTCGGGGACCAAGTGGTGACAGTGTCCCACGTTGCCACCCTCGTGTACATTGTTTACTACCTGTACTTGTACCCTCCTGCTGGAATTATCACACTCCCAATTCTATCTGTCATGGTGAGTAGAGGTTATCTCTCTTCAACTGGATATATCGTGATTTATCATTTTGTGGGAGAAGTCGGTTATATTATTGCAGGTGTATTCAGCTCACTTATACTGGGTGCAGGATATTGCTAACAAGTTGGAGTGGTTGATAGGGATTCATGTTGTGTCATGGATAGCGCAGTTTGTCGGTGAGTTTATAACCAATAGATATTAAAACGAGATATTACTATCATTCTGTCACAACATGCTGACACCACTGCATAACTGTGACGTAGGAATGCTTGCGATGGAATGCGCTGACACCAGTTCGTCAGAACAGGCATGTGTGACGATTGGGTACCCCATTCGTCACAACATGCTGACACCACTGCATAACTGTGACGTAGGAATGCTTGCGATGGAATGCGCTGACACCAGTTCGTCAGAACAGGGCTGTGTGACGATTGGGGGACTCATTCGTCACAACTTGCTGACACCACTGCATAACTGTGACGTAGGAATGCTGTCAATGGAATTTGTTGACACCAGTTTGTCAGAACAGGCTAGTTTGACGATTGGGTACCCCATTCGTCACAACTTTCTGACACCACTGCATAATTGTGACGTACTCGTAGGAATGCTTGTGATGGTATTTGCTGATACCAGTTCGTCAGTACAGGCTTGCGTGACAAGTGATGGAACTCTCCGAATTCATTATGAATTAACCATTATCAGTAATGCCTACAAGCCGTTATCTCAAAGTTTCCAACCATATAATCATACCAAAATTGTTCATCCAATTCTGAGTTAATAGTTATCCCCATATACCCACAACTATACATTTGCAGGACATGGCATGTTTGAGGGTAGACGGCCTGCTCTTATTGATAGTCTAGTGCAGGCTCTTCTCACGGCACCATTCTTCGTATTCTTTGAGTACTGCTTCTTCTTTGGTCTTTTCCGGGACCTTCACGATCAGGTAATTCGAGTATTCTACAATTAATAATAGTTTTCAAATAGTTTAGAATGCAAAGATCCAAATTTGATAACCCAATCACCTCTCTGTCTCAGACTGAAAAAGCAGTCTACATCGAGGTGCAGAAAAAGAAAAAGAAGCAATGAGATTCGCCCCAATTGTCATGAGGTTTGCTCACTTTCGCTACGATTATTGTTGTAAAGCTCGTAAATCAGATTATACGCAAACAAAAAAGAACAACTTTGGGGTTATAAATCTTCTCGTTTGAATTTCTGTGTAAATAGTATGTGCATGAATTGTATTTTAATTTTGTTTTTATGGATATCCATCTTAGATTTGAATTCTGAATGACTTTTTATTCACATGGCTCGATCATGAATATAACATTTTCCATTCCAGTTTTCACCCCCTCCCCCCGTTTTCATGCTGGTTAATACACCGCCTCACCCTCCCACCACTACTTAGGTTATGAATCTACGCTGAACTCAAACAGTACTCTCCTGACTATCCCTGTCTGTCTAGAGATGATAGAATTCCTTCTCGTGTGTAACAAGACGGGTGCAGTACGTGTTTCCAGGAGTTATACCACGGAACCCCTACCCGATCCACGGTCTGTATTACGGGAGTGTGCTAAACGGAACGATCCCCAACAGGTAATTACCTGCTGTCCCGGGCCCCATTTTGTAGTGAATTTCTCAAAAAAACTCCATGATTATATTGGCGTTTTTCATGTTTACTCAGTTTCATGGCTACTTGTTGTTGACTGATTGATTGAACTGTTACCATGGTAACGCCCCCTCCCCCTCGCAGTGCCCTCACTTCACGTTAGCGGTCGGAGAGAAGGAGGTCCGTGTTATATTCCGACAGTACGCATCGCTTTTCTTTGTGCTGTGCGTGTCACTGACAGACAACGTCATGGCTCACTACGCCTTCATCCATAACCTGGTGGAAACATTAAACTCTTACTTCAGGTATTTCATTTATGATACCACGCGCGGATGGTTTGGGTAAGGAGCCGCCGTGAAGGATTCAGGTAGCGTAGGGGAGAGAGTCGCCCGAAATTGTGCGAAATACGGGCCGAAATTTCCCCGAATTTCTGAAAAGGGACTTTAAGTTTATCCATCTCCCCACCCTATAACAACCCTTTCCGCAGCAATGTGTGCGAGTTGGATCTCATGCACAATGTGGACCGTGCTCATATGATCCTAGACGAGATGGTTGTCAACGGGTTTGTCACGGAATCGAACAGGTCCCGGGTTCTTGCTCCCATTGCTATACTCGACAAAACGGTCGATAAAGGCAGTTGAAAACCACCACACTCGAGATGACAATTCCGTGAGGAGTTTGCTGGTGAGATGGTCGTGACCTGCATCGTGATGATGGTGACTTGTAACTGATCGATTTTGAAGCGATGAACAATGAGTTGTTTGAGAGATTTTGATTCTTGAATATTGCAGTAATAGTACTAAAATAGCCCAAAATAGTTCCAAAATTCTGTGCTTGGTTGCGTGAATGTATGAATGTGTTCTGCACAGCATTATCGCATCCCACATTCTATAGCTATGGTTAAAGATTTTACTCACGGCATGACAAGACCCAAGTTCCGATGTCAGACCCCTTACACCAGATTTGCCTCCGACTATTGGGCATGCTACAGGGTAAGTATGCGGGTACTGGTATGGCAATTAACAGTTCCATGAAACTGGTGTCAGTGACCAGTGTTTTGACATCACATAGTCTGATAGTACCAGATAAGATGATCAATGTGTGAATTTCAGAAGTACGGGTTCGCACTGACGGAGAAATCTCAGCCGCGTCTTGATCTGGAGAACAGGAAGCTACTCTTCGAGTTTTGTCCAGCTACTGTCGAGGTAGATGTATGCGACTGTGCCGTGTTAGTCGACCATACTATTGAGAAAGTTTCACCTTGATTCACCCTGAAATCTGTGGTGCAGTGCTGACTGCTAAGTCATATCCCCTCTCTTATTCTCACACAACCCCCCATATATCACCCCATGCCTTCCTCAGGAAAGTCCAGACACTGACGCCAAACAGTCCGGAGACACCACGCCCAACACTCATGTATTGACTACAGACGAGTCAACCGGTGCACCGTCTCACAGCCAGGTTATTATTGTTTGATTGGGCAGTCAGTAATTAGGGGAATTGGCAGCTATTTTCTGTTTGTGAGAATTGATGAAATTCAGGAATTCCCGGATAAGACTTCTCGCGCGCGCGTTAATTCCCAATGTCTCTTCTCCCCCTAGAGCGTGGAGGTGGAAACGAGTGAAAAGACGTTGATCGGTGCAATGAGCAAGTTGATAGGCCAGAAGTGGAATTCTCTACCGAAATCTATCATACAGGTTTGTGAGAAACTTTATTATCATGAAAACTTGGCCATATTGTCAATTTGCCGAAATGAAAATGGTGGACTAAGTGTTAAAAACACCCCGAGTGTTTACAATGACATTATAACAACAGTTCTGCGCGGTGAACACCCAGTTCTACACACCCAGTAGTCGGTAAGTGTGCACTGTGCATGTTGCTAATCAGCTTATGTCGGTCATGATCTGGAGTGCCTGCTGTAGCTGTGTGAACGCTATGATTATTTTCACACTTTTCTGTGCTAGCTACCATGCATTTGAAAGCAGTTGTTGTCGCTTGTAGAGTTTGCGTGGTATGTGTGATTAATATTGCCATGATAAATGCTGAATGATACCAAATTGTACATGTGATAAGCTGTGGAGGATTTAAGTTGTCGGTGTTAGTTTTGACTGTATTGACGAGGGAGCAACTCAAGTTTTGGGGAATGATATCCTACTTTACAATCATTTTCGGTAATCTGTTGCTCGAAATAAGACAGGATTGGTCATATTTACCGACAAGCTGTATGATATACATTCTACACAGTGTATAGTAAGTAAACTAACTATATCACACAATGATCTATCTTACTGATTTCCGGTTGAATCACAAGTTGAAAGCGATATTTCAACGAAACTTTACCCCTTACAAACCTGCCTGGAAACACAATGTTGATTACATTTCGATGTTTACACAAGCCACGGTTCCACGCGCAATGTCTGTCAGATCCTCAATGATTTCGTTTTATTCTTCGTCGCTTTTTGGTAGCAAGTTAGAAACGCCTATAGAGCAAATTTAGGTCCTGCCTCCCCCCCCCCTATTTCACGACAGCATTGCTGTCGGACAGCAAGGGGTTGCAATTATAGGTGCTATCTGAACAATTCATGGTTTATCGAACATAACTAGGTTCTCAGACATCTAGACAGCATGTTCTCTTGACACCACTTCCTACTGACAACACAGTCCCTTGACACCACTTCCTTTTGACAACATAGTCCCTTGACACCACTTTCTATTGGCAGTACTTTCCCTCTTGACGCCACTCCGCCCTGACACTTCTTTGTTCTTGACACCACTCTCTCTCTCTCTTGACGTCACTTTCGATCGCCACTACTTTCATTTTAAGTCACTTTCTCTAAGTATGTACAGTCGTAAATTTGAGGGTTTACGAATGTAACGGAAGTGCAGGTGTGATGATTAATTTGCTATTGATTAATTTGCTATCAATGCAGGAGTACAGACAACTAGTCGAGGCGGAGAAGATGGAGTACGGTAGGACCATGGTACAGATCCTACTCCTCAATACTCTACCGGTACCCACTCTTCGTGATGACGATGTCAGTTCGCTAGCTTCGCTCAATGTACTCTACGCCAACTTATACCATGTACGTACCGTGACGTTATGACGTCATTATCTACGAATTCCAAGACCCCTTGGGTTTTGACGATCACGTATGCTAACATCTGACATTTTTCAGTGGTTCAAGACGAAACCGAGTCTCTTCAATTTGCCTGGTTATACATCGGAGATTGCTGTGAAGTTGGAAAAGCGGTGTACCAAAACTCTGAAAAAGGAAGAACGGGAACGTAGGAGACCAGGGCAAAGCACTATAGATGTCGATCTGTCAGACTGTAGACCTCTCTGTCACATGCCGTTCATGACTACCGACAGTTTGGATGATACTGCTGTACCATGCAGTCCAGAAGTGAGTCCCAACACCTCAGTTAGGAATACTAGCCTCAGAACTAGGGTTAGGGGGTTGTCTTTACTCTGATATTCCTTCAGATTGACGGTGTTCTACTGTAACATTCCAATCCCCAGATCCCGTACCCTCGGTACTGTTCCACTCCCAAAGTTACACCAGCGGATCATCCCCTCCTTCCTCCTCCTCCTAGCAACGATCCCGTCAGTCCCCTCATACACAGGGATGTCATCATCCCTCACCCCAGTAGCAGTGTGACAAGAACATCCCCTCCCGCCACGAGATACAACCCGGAACACCCACCACCCAGCTACCCACTGACCCCCGAGTCGATGAAAGAGACGGCTGCCAGCAACAACATGGGATTGCCCAAGAGCTCGTCAGTTGGATACAACTCCTTGGTTCCTCTGTCGTTACCTCCTGGCAGAATTCCAACACTTCAACCTCTAACTCCAACAAATCACGACTCCACTCTCTTCTACCCAGGTAAGAACCACTCTCGTGTTGTGGACGGTGTATTCCAGGGATTCCACTCGGATCACTCATAATCTTGACGCAACTTGACACATTTCAGAGAACGATCAGATGACCCCACCACCGACCAGCAAGACGCTGTATGACACCGTTCTTCCTGAGGACCCGATTCCGACTGTCATAGCACCACCCAAACCGCTAGAACCACTGCCAGTCCTGAACCCATACCTCCAACAGCAGTATCATAACATGAGCTTCATGTTCAGCTCTCCCTATCATGTCAGAGCTGGGGTTCCATCCCATTGGTTCATCCCACAATACCAGGTCATTACATCAATTAGTGTCCGTGTCCGATATGTGGAAAACATATTCCCGATATATTTCCTACCGAATCGGTGCTGATCAACTATTCCCTGATTGAATTCAGGATCAAAATAAAATGCTTTGATCTCGAATCTTCTCTAATTCGTTTTCCTCTGCAGTGGCCGAGTTCGATGTTCGCAGACCCCTTCTTCAACTCCCAGATACACACCTCCTCACGGACGCAGACTGCTATGGCAACAGGGCGCTTACTACCGGCCGCTATGAATAACAATAAGTAATGTTCTTGAGAATTCACTCTAGTGTTGCATACAAATGGTCACCCGTACAATAGGCAATCTAGATGCAATAGGCAATTCTGAATCCTTGACAAAATAGAATTCATCTCGATCTCTCTCCTAACTTGTGATCCCCATCTTTCCAGGGCACCTTCTCTGGTACACCCTGACAACCTTGCAGACAGACCATCTCCTCCAACTGACATTCCTGTCCAGGGTAACTTCCCACATGTCTCTCCCAACCGTGGAGTATGATTTGCTGGCATTTGGGTCACGGGGGAGGGAGGTGACGGGGTTTGATTGATTGATCGCTAGTTCATGGGTTTTCAGTTGGGACATTCTTTTCAGACAATTTATAATTGATTGCTAACGACGTAAAGGACAGGGTTCATATGTTTAAGTTATAAATGTGATTTGATGAATGTCAATTATTATTTTAGGTATTTATAATTGTTTTTAACCTTTGTTAAATTACTCAGTTATCATTTGCATTTTTATTTGGTTTGTATTGTTCTAAATTTAACGTTTAAAAAGTAATCGTGACCATTGACCAATACTAAATGAATGTTACGATTTCTACAGTAATTTCTATTCTCAAAATATAACTTTAATTCTAGACGATTTTTTATCGATCGTAATCGTTATCCTTATCAAATGTGAATGATTTGAGGTTGTTTTTCGACCTTATTATCAACTGTCATAGTTATTTGTGACATAGTTTTTATTTAGTTCTAAGTAATTTTCATTTAATTTATTGTTTTTGCCATTGTTAGAATGGCCCATTCACTATTTGTGGTTCGAGATTATCCAACAGCAAGAGAATTCGTCTTTTTTATTTTGGAGGATTCTTATATTTCCTAGATAACCATAGTAACTCATTTACTTAATTAATTCGTTGTTTTATCCTATTTTAAAATTTTAGTTTCTTATTTATTGAGTCCCAGTCAGTATCTTATTCAGTCCCATATGAGAGACTAAATAGATCATTGTGATTGATCATATACCATTCCCCCATTTCATAACATTTGGAATTCACCTGTAGGGGTGTTAGCAGAATGTTTCTCCGAGCCCAATGATATGTCCCACAAGAGATCAACAGACAGACAGGTAAAATATTCATTGCGGGCTTTCGTGCAACAGTTTTTCGTTAAAAGAACTCTATTAAAGTCCCTATTTGCACCTATCTTTAACCAGCGTAAAACACAATCCTTGGCCTAATACTCACCCTATTGCTAGCCCTCGTCTCCTAAACTCCTCCACGAACAATAATATCTCTCAATCGATCCCTCACCACGACTTCCCCCCCGACAATGCTGCCATTCTCACTCGTCCAGGGTGGTAGTGGTGTCAACAAGAGGAGCAGGGGAGAGGATGACACCCTACGGGAGAGTACTCCGGTACCTGGGAGTATCCTGAAAGTGGAACTACAGAACTTCATGTGTCACACCTTCTTCGAGGTGGAGTTCTCATCCACGGTCAACTTTATTGTCGGGAGAAATGGAAGTGAGTGATTGTAACTGTTTGTTGGACTTTGGTTGGGGTTGTGGTTGTGTCAATGTGTCATCGTGGTATTGTGAATTGTACACGAATTTATAATATTCACACTGAGCTACACTCCGTTTACTACCCTCTTCCCTCTCTCCCCACACAGGCGGCAAATCGGCTATCCTGATGGCACTGGTCATTGGGCTAGGGGGCAAGAGCTCCGCGACACACAGGGCACCCAACATGACAGAGTTTATCAAGCAGGGCTCGAGCTGGGGACAAGTGACAATCACCATCTGTAACTCCAACAGGAACCGTATTGATGCGTGGGAATATGAGGTGGGATATCACAACTTTGTCTCCATCTTGAAATAACTCTAATTAAATTCAATCTGAAACATTGACTTGTATTGTTTGTGTCGCGGATGCAGCCAAAAAATATTTCATTGTGTTTGAACAATTTTCAGACGTATGGGGACCAAGTGGCGGTTGAGAGACGAATAACAAAGAACGGCAGTTCGTACAAACTGAAGAATGCTGCTGGAAAGACCATCTCAACGAAGAAGAATGATCTCACTTTGCTACTTGATCACTATAACATTCAGGTCAGGAGTTCTGACAGAATACCCGCCGAAATTATTATTGGAATGGATGCTTCATAATCGTCAAGCCTCCATGTATTTGTCCCTATTTGTCATCATACTTGTCATCATACTTGTAATCATATCTGTCATCATGACAGATATGACATCTTGTAATCATATCTGTCATCATGTATTTGTCCCTATTTGTCATCATACTTGTCATCATACTTGTAATCATATCTGTCATCATCACAATACAGGTTAACAACCCAGTCAGTATTCTGAACCAAGAGATGGCAAAGAAGTTCCTCGCCAGCACAGACCCTCAATCCAAATATAGCTTCTTCATGAAGAGTACCCATCTCGAGCAGATGATACTCGACTATCAGGTATTACGTTCATTGCTTCAGGTAATAACGGTCGCTACCTGTCCCTTTCTGCCTGTGAAGCGAGGTCGGGATGGGAGTGGGAGATGTGTGGCATTCGTGTCTCGCACACCGCATTATGTCGATTGTCAGCCGTATGCCGATTATCTTCGCCGTGAAACTGCCAATTCGCGAGTTGGAAATCTCAAATGCTAACATGTAGGTATTAGAAATGTAAAGCGGTAAGTAAGATGAGCGGTTCAAGTAATAAGAAGTTTTACACATCGCTGAACACTCAATATACAAAGATGAGACTTCTTTGTTCAAGTGTGTGTATCACACGGTTACCGATTATTGGACTGCTTTAATTCCTCAGTTACTGATGCCTCTGTTTCAATGAAATTCCTTAAAAAAGTTTAACATTTTGCAAGTTAGGGCTGCTTTCTGGCATTTTTACTACATTTATCTCCCCGAATAACGTGCCCTTCTTCACTAATGACGTCACAGCTCATGTAAAACATGACAAAGTTGCCTTTTCCCCTCCTAATCCTCATTCTTCCCCTCTCCACTCTCTCTGACGAACAGACATCTGCCACTCATCATCTGCTCCCATTCGACACTCCCATACCCCCGGACAGTACACGGTGCTACGCGTCACAGTGCGACGACGGCACGCCCTGTAACCAGGGAACGAGCTACTGTCACGTGACGTGTAGTGACGGTGTCACGCTCTGTTCCCCTGACAACACGCTCTGCGGAGGACGCGGCACGCGCGCCAGTATCGACTGTACCGCGGTGTCCTCGCGGTGTGAGTGGGACGATAGGGGGCAGCCCCAGTGTGTGGATCTAGAGGTGGAGGAGTCACCGGTTGTCCAGATTGGGGTCATAACGTTCTGCGCGGCGTCCCTCGTCTCGTTCTTTATTATCACAAACTTTGTCCTTCAATGATCGATTAGCCCATGCCCAATGCACTCTATAGATTCTTTAGAAATGAACTTCGGGGTTTAATTTCAATTTCATGTGGGATGTTTTTGTTCTATGGAGTCCATCTAAATTTAAGTTTCCCACCAAATCATTTTCTTTCCTGAGTCCATTTTCGAGAATCTCCTTGCAGTTCGACTGCAGTAATAGCTATTTTTTACATCGTATCCTCATCATTTCAGCACGTAAACGAGAAGCTGGAAACAATAAAACATACTGTTGCCAAGAAAGAGAGGTCCGTCCCAGATATCAAGGCCCAGGTTTGTAAGAGTATACAGCTCTATGTATTGGAATCTTTCTGGAGAAATCCATTTCAGCCAGGGGAGGGGAATAAAGCGCTTGCCTAACGGAAACGCAAGCGCAACTCTTCTTAGCACTCATTTCATTTTTGGCAAGCTGCCCGCGTTTCTTATGGCACTATCTTGGGATTTTCCTCCACTAACTGTAATTCTACAGGTGAAGCATCTTCAGAACCAGTACAATGAGATTACTGAGCTGAGGGATATGGGCCGTAAAGTTTCCGTCTTGAAAGATGAGTTGATCTGGAGCAAGGTAACTTGATAAGTTGATAGAAAATGACTTTGTTACGATCAGAGATCCACCTGATTTGTTAACATGTGCCACGTTACCCTTTTTCTTAACCCTTGCCACTGACACACCGTGTGTCACCGTGTGCGACTGACACACGGTTTGTCAGTGTGGCAGTGGCACATGGTGTGTCAGTGCGACACGGTGTGTAAGTGTGGCAGTGGCACACGGTGTGTCAGTGTGACACGGTGTGTAAGTGTGGCAGTGGCACATGGTGTGTCAGTGACACACGCTGTGTCAGTGTGTCAGTGGCACACGGTGTGTCGGTGTGACACGGTGTGTAAGTGTGGCAGTGGCACATGGTGTGTCAGTGACACACACTGTGTCAGTGTGTCAGTGGCACACGGTGTGTCGGTGTGACACGGTGTGTCAGTGTGTCAGTGGCACATGGTATGTCAGTGTTACACCGTGTGTCAGTGTGACACGGTGTGTCAGTGTGACACGGTGACACACGGTGTGTCTCTCCACCAGGTGAAGGAGATAGAAGAAGAGTTGGTGCCCATCGAGCGGAGCATTGACAAGTTGCGCTCCCATCTCCCCAAGTTCGAGGCCGAGATTAGCAAGGCTACGGAGAAGTACAACGAGGCGGAGAAGGACGTGAAAACCATAGAGACGGAGATGAGCGAGGATATGAAACGTTACGCGTCCTTGGAGTCGGATCAAGCATCACTCAAACAGCTTGCGCTTGCCAAGAAACGCGAGGTTATATCAACAACAACCCCCCACTTTTTCGATATGTAAAGTTACTATTTGATATACTGGTGTCGGGTAAAGATAATAAAGTAATATTTCGAGGGCCAGCATGAATGCGAATCTGCTTGCATGTAAGAGAGGATGTGTCGATTGTGAAGCGAGAAAACGTTGGCAGGTGTCCAACGGGGTAGAGCACTATAATAAACCTTCCCAAACAAGCAATTTCGGGGAGTGTTACCTTGAATTCCCGCCTACTAACATCACTATAACGATATTACTATAGCGTCACATGTGAAATTTTGTTCATCAGGTTATAGATCTGCAAAGAAAAGCGAAACATATTCGAGATAAGACGAAGGATATTGATGGAGATAGAGCTAGATTGGCAGAAAGAATCAAAGAGATTGAAGCCAGGTTAGTGTTTGAAACTGGATGAGACAGCATCGTGCCTTGACACCAATTTCTGTCCTGTTATGACACTTCTTCTTCCCTTGACTTTCTTCCCCTTGACAATGACGTCACTTCAACTTGGTACAATTTTATTTTGACAATTATACTGTATTTTTATTCATTTCATTATGTTTCTAGCTAAGGAATTGACAGTAATGGACAGTTGACACCACGTTCACCTATTCAAATGACGTCATTTTCTTGAATATATCATTTCTTATTACAACCTGGGTCCTGGGGATATTGTAGAACGGCGCAAACCATTTTCAACAAGACCCTTTGTAATTTATGGAATAACAGCCCGAGCAGATTAGTAATGCAGGGCGGATTTATAGAACTAGCAGATATGAAATACCTGGATTGCTCTAATTTTCCCGTTTATTTGGGGATATAAAAACCGTATCGAGGCGTAGCTGCCGCTTATTGTTCCCGGAAATCACCATTGATCAATTGAGCAAGGCGATTTTCATGGGACAATGAGCAGCAGGGACAATGGAAAATCAGCTGCCCATAGGCAGTGATGACAAATGAGAAGGAGCAGTGTGATCATCGTGATATGGATCCCTATGGAGTATGGATCATTGGGGTTCATCGCCCGGGGGAATCTGCTGTCATGATTCTGCTTTTCTTCCCCCTCCCAAACACTGATATCTGAGGATATATCTCAAAGCACCTAGTTTATGTCATTAGCTACGAATATTGTCCAATTAACTGCAAAATCAAGATTATCTTAGCACCACCTATAATCTCACCAGAGCAGATACTTCGTCCACTCTGGTCGGGGGAGGTGGCGGGGTGTTATTCCCGCCAATCAAAATTGACCTAGCCAAATAGTGAAATATGATTGGTTCAGCACCCTGTGGTTTGAACAATATTTAATGGGTGTGTTTGACGCTCTAATTTACATATATCCACATCGGTCCACTAGGCATCCTGTTCTGTTGGTTGAGAGAGGTATATCGTAAGGACTGCCATGCAGTACCACACTACCACGTCGTCTGACATGCAGTACCACGTTGTCTGACATGCAGTACCACGTCGTCTGACATGCAGTACCACGTTGTCTGTCATGCAGTACCACGTTGTCTGTCATGCAGTACTGCGTCGTATGCAATACAGAACCTACTACCTACCACACTACCACGTCGTCTGCCATGTAGTGCCATGTCGTCTTGTCTCATCTCATGTGATATGTGGGCGATGGCGCAAATAATAAGACGCAAAAACTGTGAATCAGTAAAGACCTAGATTTCCCCATGGTCCCCCTAGTGATGATCTAGAGTTCCCCATGGTCCCCCTAGTGATGATCTAGAGTTCCCCATGGTCCCCCTAGTGATGATCTAGAGTTCCTCATGGTCCAGAGTTATCCAGAGTTTTTCACACGTGTCCACTGTCCTTTTCGTATCCGCATCCACAAAAGTATAAGGTCTGATACCTATAATATTCGACCGTTGTGCAGTATCTCAGTGTTGGTAATCGCAGCTATAGATATTGTTAGTGCCTCTCGTATTGATCACACTATCTCACTAAGACGTGTGTTAACATGAGTTGATTGTGGGGATACGTTACAGTATGGGAGGTGTTTCTGGAGCAACCTGCCCAGCAACCTGCACAGTGATCATCTTCCTGGTGCTTGGAATCATGACCGTCAAATCAGGTACGCATGATACTAATAGAATGTACACGGCAGAGCGACAATTGACTCCCGACTTTTACGCCTTACTACAAGTTCAATGCGCATTGCGTCGAATGATGCAATAATCAGGGGGTCAAACATATAAAGTAAGTTTTCCAAGTGCGTCAATTGACTCCCCGATACTGCACTGTAAATCAAGGGGAGAAAACAGGGGGTCAAATATCGCACTTCACCTAATCAAAAGCGACAATAGACCCCTCATCCTTGAAGTGTTATTTAAAAGGAGAAAACGGGGGTTCAAATGTAGCACTCCACTCTTCAGCTATCCAATTTTGACGGTTGATCCCCAACACCTCTACAGTCTACATCCTCCTCAATGCTCATACTTCTCTACCCCCTACCTTCTCCTCTACCCCCTACCTCTCCTCCCCTACCTCTCCTCTACCCC
>CAMPET010000018.1:451292-482194 GCA_946803715.1 Beroe ovata | reverse complement strand
CTCCTCTACCCCCTACCTCCCCTCTACCCCCTACCTTCTAGTTCTCCTCTACCCCTACCTCTCCTCTACCCCTCAACCACTCCCAACTCCATCTGCCATTGAGTTCATCCACTCATGACAGACTGCTTCCTGACTGGGATTGCCTACAACTATACATGTGTTGCCTACAACTATACATGTGTTGAATGATTTTGAGTGTTTTTGAGTGACATTTTCGCTCAATAATCTTCAATACAGTTCAATCTCTTTAAATCCATCAATTAATTAAATCAACGTTTTTGAAATGAAATGGATCTTAAATTGGGGGTCAATAGTCGGTTAGTCGGTCAATTGTCGCTCTTTCTGTTACTCGTGGACATAGTCTTATTCTATAGACTTACAGCTTGAGGTCAGACATGTTTATTTTCTGAGCTAGGAACTAGAAATTTTGATGAGAAAATCTTATCGCCAATACTTATATCAGACTTCCAAACTTCAATTAGAAACACAAAATACACACACCCAGTATATTATAGTATATCCTCTTTTTCAGATTGGCGTGAAGTGACAGGGCCAATGATCGCGTTCGTATCTAATGATAGCGGATATCAATTTAGAATAAGAACAAGTGAACTGGTTACTCGTATTGAAGTGTTGATCACGGGAAGCTTCGTTTTTACCTATTCAGAAGGATCGGGATTTTTTTTCATTTGTGCTCCAATAACAGCCCATTTCAACAAACTGTGCCCGGAGAGGTAAATAGGATTTGGCAATTCACAATAACTAATGCCCAAATTGCAGTCCTATGTAATGGAATCAAAATTCTGGACCAAAATTGTCCTTATAATTATGGTGATGCCCCTCTTGAAGTCCGATTTAATCCTGCTGTAACGAGCGCTTGGGTTGATACTGAACCGATGCAGTGGACTGATGTTGAGAGGAACAAAGAAATTCACTTTGATCTAGAACAGCAGATGTTCGAGGTGAAGTTGAAATCTGGTCGAGAAAATGCTGGAAGAAAAGTGAGTGTGATTATTGGGAAAGTGATAAAAGTCCAGGTGGTGAAGGAACTGAAGTACTATGTCATAAAGTTAGATTTAGATCTGTGTAGGAGTCCTACTAGGACGATTGAAACTAGCACCATCACAACCCTCGGAGAAAGCCCTGTCGCTTTCCTCATGAGTGATGAAATATTCAAAATAAGGTGGGATGGGGAAGAAGTTTTTTCACACAGCATAGATCATGCCTGCTCGGCAATGATGAACAAGACCATATTATTCACTGGGTCGGACACAGCTTCTAGTCAGTATGTGCTGCAGGCGCCTTGGACCATGACTTCAGAGAGTTCTAGCAGTGATTGCGGTGAGTTCTGACTTCCGACATGTTCATGTTGACACAGTGTTATCAGCTTGTTGAAATGCTGTTGACACAGTGTTGATATGTTGTTACGGTTGTTATCACGGTTTTATCATGGTGTTGACTTGTTGTTGACATGGTGGTAGCAATGCATCTCTCTGCAGAATTTGAGTTTGACTCGGACAGCATCATATGGCCTGACCATGGCAAGTTCACGCTGGGACACGAACTGAGAGTGGAATGTAGGGACGGGTACTACAACACCGGCACTGGCAACATGATCATATGTGTGGAGGGGGGAGATTGGGATCCAGACCCAGCAACACTCAGCTGCGTCGCAGTCGGTTTGAAGGATTAGGGCACAGTTGGTAGTTGTGTTCCAATCGGGTTTTTTACTCCAGTTTCAGGTGTCCAAAGAGTGTCACCACTTATACAAAACTAAAAACTTAACCTGTATTGCAATTTTTGGAGGAAAATGATTTAGGAAATCATTTTCCTCACTTCTAATTATAACATAGCATTGAAATTACTGTCAGTTAAATAAACTGGTGATGTAAATCAAAATGTCTTTTCCGAAAGGAAAATGCCAAATTGAGCTCTAATTTCGGAAAAGACCCTCATGTCATCAGTTTTGATTGACGACATGTCAAGATAACCATGACATTGGGCAACACAAGCAGCTGATGGGGGTCAGAGAGGAGAGGTGAGATCCTATCCCAGGTATAAAACCCCTACTCATGACCTTTTAAGTAGAAGGTGAATACGGTTATATCATCTTGTTCACAGATCACGACTCCATGGGGGAGTTAGCGCAGTTAGCGCCAACTTGTGTCAATATACTTTAACCTCATTGAAGTTAACTAAACTTCAAATTTTCGGACACGGGTGAAGGCAGACAAGGGTGGAAAATTTCAGTCAAATAAGGTTGTAATAAGAATTGACGTGTACTGATCATTCCTGATCCTCGACAATATGACAACACCTCATGATAATCCTCTTATTAACACCACTTTCCTCCTTCACTCAAACATCGACCTGACAGACGTTATCTCCTAACACCTCCTCTAAATCTAATGTCTGGTTGCCAATAGCAACAAAGCGCGCAACATAGAAGCAGAGCGTGAGGCACGCGAGGCGGAGCTTGCCAAGTGTAAATCTTTGCACGAACAGTACACGAGTGAAATGACAACTACTACTGCCACAATGGAGGATTTAGATCGGAAGATAGGATCACTTAACGAGGAATTTTCCCGAATCAGGTGCCTGGAGTGAGGTTGTGGGGGTTTAGGGTTGGAATGTTATGGGGTAAGAATGTAACGGGGTTAAATGAAGGTTATAGAGTTATGTGTGGGTTATCATCATAACTATGTGAAAGCACAGTAATGCTATCTCCCAACACAAGCATCATATCAACTGGTTGCTAATGTGTTGCTAGTACGTTGCTCACATGTTGCTAATATGTTGCTAATATGTTGCTCACATGTTGCTAGTACGTTGTTTGTTGCAGGGAAGACATCGAGTCTCACGAGTTCCAACTCAAGAAGGAGGAGAGTATGCTGAAGAATTATCAGCAGGCTAAGAAGAACAGAGTCAGTGTATTTGGTGACTTCATGCCAGAGTTACTACGGCGAATTGATGATGTGGACAGGCAGGGCAGATTCCACAGGAGACCAAGGGGACCCTTCGGTCAGTATACGACTGTCCGTTATTATGGTTGTCTGTCCATCAGTAGCCTGATTTGCAGCTACTTGTCAGTGTGTCTGTCTGTCTGTCTGTCTGTCTGTCTGTCTGTCTGCCTGTGTGTCTGTGTGTCTGTGTGTCCGTCTGTGTATGGGTATGTCTGCATGTTTGTCTATTCAGTTGTATAAGCATGAAGTAACACTGACGGCTTCACAGGTTTACNTATGGGGTAAGAATGTAACGGGGTTAAATGAAGGTTTTAGAGTTATGGGTGGGTTATCATCATAACTATGCGTAAAGCGTAAACATGTTGCTAATGTGTTGCTAGTACGTTGCTAATATTTTGCTAATATGTTGCTCACATGTTGCTAGTACGTTGCTAGTACGTTGCTAATAAGTTGCTCACATGTTGCTAGGTTATGTGTTGCTAATATGTTGCTAATGTGTTGCTCACATGTTGCTAGTACGTTGCTTGTTGCAGGGAAGACATCGAGTCTCACGAGTTCCAACTGAAGAAGGAGGAGAGTATGCTGAAGAATTATCAGCAGGCTAAGAAGAACAGAGTCAGTGTATTTGGTGACTTCATGCCAGAGTTACTACGGCGAATTGATGATGTGGACAGGCAGGGAAGATTCCACAGGAGACCAAGGGGACCCTTCGGTCAGTATACGACTATCCGTTATTATGGTTGTCTGTCCATCAGTAGCCTGATTTGCAGCTACTTGTCAGTGTGTCTGTCCGTCTGTGTGTCTGTCTGTGTATGGGTCTGTCTGCATGTTTGTCTATTCAGTTGTATAAACATGAAGTAACACTGACGGCTTCACAGGTTTACATATCAAAGTAAGGGACGCAAAGTGGGCGAAGGTGATAGAACTCGCATTGGGAGCTCTAATTTTCAACTTTGTGGTCCACGACCAACACGACAAGAACGTGCTACAAGAACTGTTCCGATCTACAATCACGTGAGTTATCACGTGACACGTTATTCATTCCCTCTTCTTCACTTTCTCCTCCTTCTAACGTTATCCATATTATAGATCGCGGTCTTACCCCAATATGGTAATGATGAAGTTCAAGGACACAGCGTATGACGTGTCAGGACAGAAGCCGCGCACCGGTCACCCGACAATGTACGATATGGTAGAGATTGATGATCACGTGATCAGTAACGCTCTAGTCGAGCAGGTATACTGTCATATCAATTATAGTAGGAAGAAGTCTTGTTTTAGCTGAACCACTACTTGTGATCTATGACATTCTGAAAGAGTCAGACCACTTATTATTGTGTATTTGTGGACAGGCACGGATCGAGCAGAGTCTCCTGATAGAGGAGAGTGAGGAAGCGAGGAAACTGATCATTGGTCACGCGCCACGTCACGTGTTCAACGCGTGGACCCTCACGGGAGACGATGTGAGGGAGCGGGCCTCCTACTCCAACAACCCTGACCGATACAATAAGGGGTATTTCAGGGTGAGTGTTCTTCTTGTTTTTACACTCATTTATCACTCATTTACACTCATTTATCACTCATTTATCACTCCCTGTAGATCCTTCTACAAGACAGTGCAATTGAGACCCACATTGAGATCACAAGTGTGTCAGTGACCGTGTCATTTATGACCTCAGTCTATATGCTATTATGCTAAAAGTATCCCCCCTCCCAGGATGACCCTAGTCAAGTTATCGAGGAGATAAATGTGAAGATCCGCGGTCACCGCGAACAGATTGTGTCACGGCGTGGTAACGCGCAGCGGATAGACCAGGAAGTGAAGAAGTTGAGGAAGGAGTACAGCGGGGAGAAGGTGAAACAGCAGGGGATAAAACAGAAGCTGGAGGGTATCCGGGGCAGAATGATTGACCTGGACAACTTGGAGGAGGTAATGGGTGTTTGGATTTAGTTTTATCAAACTGAGTTTCGCTCTTTTCCATAACTGCAGCTGAGATATAACAATTTGATATATAATCGCTACTTCTCATTAGGCGCCACTCCAAACAACAATGGTGCTGGAGGAGGAAATGCAGGGATACGCCGCCCAAGTGGCAGATCTGAGGACAGAGCTGGAGAGTATTGTCGGCAAGGAGGCGCAGATGAAGGAGGAGCAGCAGGACGCCATCAGGCGGCTTAATGAGAGTATTGAGAGAGATAGCCACATTGCCAACAGATTGGAGGAGTTGAAGAGTAAGCTGCATGAGGGGCAGAAACTGATTACCACCAGACACGCTACACTCGATAAGTTTAGGAAGAAAAAGAGGGAGGTGAACGCTGAGATAAAGAAGTTTAATCAGGACTGCACTGCCAAGAAGAGGGAAATACAAGGTAAGACTAAGAGAAAGCAGTAGGGAGACACAAATTAGATTTAGATAATTGGGACGATTAAAGATGGGACGATTAAAGATGGGACGATTAAAGATGGCAGTGACACTTCCAAACACTCCTATCTGTGTAAAACATGCCTTTTCTTCCAGATGCCAGAGGCATGGCTGAGCAGCGGTGTGCGCGAGTAGATACTCGGCGATCAGCCAAAGATTTGGAGCAACAAATCCGGAATATGGAGCTCAGGATACAGCAAGGGGCGTCCTCTACAGCCAGTGTGGATGATATCACTCGCCGGTGGGATGTGGTTGTTTGTGGTTGTCAGGATGGTTGTCGTTGTGGTTACCACTATGTTGTCATGGCAATGATAGTAAATTGACAGAACATGAACAACGTGCGGTTCAGGTTCCACGAGGCGAAGACCAAATACGAGGAAATCCAAGGGATGGTCAGTCAGATGAAGAAATTCAGCAGGGAACTACAGCAGATCCTGGAGGAGAGGGAGGTGAAGTACCATCTGTTTCAAAAGGAGATCTCCAAGAGGATCAACTACTTCTTCATCATGAACCTCAGTCAGAGAGGGTACACTGGGAAGCTTGAAGTGAGTAGTTTCCCTCTACCATTCGGTCATTTCGACAGATATCAGACATCAATCCGCTATTGACTGGCACTGACTGATAGCAAACTCACACTCATCTCAATTATCTTGACACCACGATCTTCTCCCCCTGACACCCACTATTCCTAGGTTGATCATGACAAACGCCAGCTGTTGATGCACCTCAACGTTGACACCAGTGGTGCGTCGCATGACACCCACGATGTCAGATCGCTGTCCGGGGGCGAGCGGTCGTTCTCTACCGTTTGCTTTATCTGCAGCCTGTGGAACCTCATGGAGTCGCCATTCCGGTGCCTTGATGAGTTCGATGTGTTCATGGTTAGTGTCAATGTGTCGTATTTTAGACAGTTGACACCAGCATATCGCCTGATTGAGGAAAACTATTTTTTCTCATTGACATTCGATAGCAAACATTCTCACTCTTGTCAGGATCTTTATAACCGAAGGATCACCATGAATTTGCTGATGGAGCATGCATTCCAGAATCAGACACCCCGACAGTACATTTTCTTCACTCCGCAAGATATGAGTGCGACGAGCAAGAAGCACAAAAACATTAAAATCCTCCAGCTTGCTCCCCCTGAGAGGAATAATGAGGACGAGTGAATCTCTCTGATCGGGATCTTATTTATGTTTTAATCTTTAGTGCCAATTCAACCAAAAACATCAAAAGCAAATTGGTTTCAACATTCAATTTTATCTCAATCTCATTGGTTTGCTCCCAATCCGAATACCAACCGAATTTTATTTTATCCTAATCCTATGGCTAACGTTTAACTATATATCGTTTTAAATTTCATGCTAAATTTTGATTTAATTTTATAATTTTCTCATTCTATTTGATTTCAATGAAAGGCAATAACATTCGTTGCCGAATGTTATCTGTCCAATGTCTCTCGAGCGAGAAACAGTGGACAGATAACATCCTGCAAAGCATTCGTGCGCTGTATTATTGAAACTGTATTGTTTTCTATACAAACGTGTCGGATTTCATTAATTCATTGCATCTGTCATGTGTCACATTTGCCCACTTTCTCGCTTTATACTGTAAGTGCAAGTGAAGAATAAGTGCTGCCAGGCCTGTCTAACTCTAAGATTGTGATCAACGATAGGCCCGGGTTTCGCGCCTAGCATTGCAAGGCAAGGTCTATCATCGATCGAATTGTCAGATTTTAATTTTATCTAATATCTGTTTCTCGCGCGTTGCCTGGCGATGCTACTACTAGTAGTACTAGCATTGCTAGGCCCAGCTGACGCGAGCCGCGAAGCTGTCTAAGATTCTAAGAATAATTTGCGGCCGCGCGCAATGAAATTCTTGTCGGGCGATGCCAGACCGCTCGCGGCTTGTCAGATGTTACCTGACCTGTTTCTCGCGCGAGCGCGCCTTCATCGAAGGCCTGTTTCGGCCTTCGATGAAGGCGCGCGCGCCGCGCGCTAGAAACTGAGGTCAGATAAAATCTGACAACTCGCGGCCTCGCGCTCGCGCTGACGCAGATGCAAGCCCAACCCACCTCACGCCAATGAAGCCGCTAAGCTAAGCTTGCATTCTCTGCATCGGTCTGAGAATAAGTTTGCGCGCGCGCAACGAAATTCTCGACAGGGGCTATCATCGACAGCCAACTCGCGCGCGGCCGCGGCGCGAAAATAGAGGTCTGATAACATCTTACAACGATCGTTATCAATCGATAATAAACCATGTCGAAAATTTCGTCTTGCGCGCGCGGCGCAAACTTATTCTCAGACACATAGAGGTTTCCCAATCTGCCACCGGCCGCGCCGCGCAATTATCACGCCAGGAATAAAATCCTGACAAAAGGCGTCGGACAGCAGAGTTTTCAACTGTGTATTGAAGGGAGCTACACACAATTCACAAACGAGTGTATGTAGCTTGTGAAACATTGACATGTGAATTGCAAATTAGATCTTGCCTGGTCTAATTCGATCACGCTAGTGGGATATCCCACTAGGTGGGTTTATCCGTGGACGAAACGACGGATTTTTCTCTAGTCGAAAATCCCACCAAATGAGCAAAAATCCCACCAAAAATCCCACTAAAAATCCCACCTAGTCGGATATCCGACCAAAAATCTGCCTATGGAACTGAAGGGTAAGCGATGATAAACCCTTTCAAGGATTTCGTTGTTCGAAATGAAACAGGAGTCTGGAGTCATGAAATGTCAAAAAGATATATTTTGAACTAAAGATGGTAAATACTATATGTCACACTGAACCTTTTTTGACTCTCTATCAATAGCTGTTTCATTTTGTTACATTTGTGCTTGTCGATTGATGATAGACCCTGTCGAGAATTAATTCGTTTTGTGGGCGGGGCAAACTTATTCTCAAACACAAGCCGCGGCTTGCATCAGTGGTCTAGCATCGCCATACAACATCTCTGCATTATCAGAAATTCAATATTTTTGATCTTTCGAGTGACTTCTTCAAATTTGTTATTAGAATATGTTTGATTGTTTTCTGTCTCAGTGTCTGCAATTTTAATCATCTGAAGTGCTTGATTGCTTTTAGTATGATACCTTTGACTTTCTGCCTAATACAATGTGCCTAAATCTTGATGCAAGATGATAGAAAATGAATCAGACAGTACTATCAATGAGGACCTGGCTGGATCAAGCTCACCTGTTAGGAAAAAAGCAAAACTCGATCTCTCTTCTTTGGGAGACCCTGAATCTGCTACCCAATGTCCAATATGTCTTGATAGTTGGAGTTCTAGTGGGTCTCATAGACTTGTTTCTTTGAGTTGTGGACATCTGTTTGGACAGCTCTGTATTGAAAAATGGCTCTCAAGTCACAACAAATGCCCTACTTGCAATGGTTTTGCTAAGAAGTCAGACATAAGGCAATTATATACAAAAGCCATATGGACAGTACAAGATGATGAGCGAGAAAATGCTTTACGACTATATGAGGTAAATTAAGTCTCTTTTATCTGAAATGCAACATAAATTCTAGATTAGTACAGCCTTGTATCATGTATCAATTATAGAGTGAAAAGGTGAAGCGAAGCCACCTTGAAAAGCTTCACCTAAAGACAAGCATGCAGTGCCAGTTGTATGCATCTGAGAATTCCATGATGAAGAAAAAGATCTCAGAACTTGAAAACCAATTGAAGGTGAAGGTTCTCATCCACTGCATGCTATTGAGCTTTGATTGCTGCTCCTTTTTCTATGAAAATTCTCAAATTAATGAATATCTTATTCTACAGGTCAACACTCAAATGCATAGTAAATCACTTAAACAACATGGCTTCTATTCATTCTCTCGTTCAGTCCTGGTATCGACAGAGAGGAAAGCTAATGTTCTCCATTCTGATCCTCATTCTGGAATGATAGCAGTTTCTAAAAAGCTTGAAGACTCACCGAACAAACATGGTGTTTTAAAACTAAGTTCAATGGAAGGGTCTCATTACGAATTTGTTAATTTGCACTCAGATCAAATCAGAGACATGTTGTTTGATCCTCATGGTAATACGACTTTACTATCTTGCAGTAAAAGCAAGGAAATCAAATTGACATCACTTAAATCAAATAACCCTGTCATAAGCTATCAGGCTCAGAAAGAGTGCTGGAGCTGTGGATGGAGTGCAGGAAACATGTTTCACATGTTATGTGGGCTTCAGAATGGGGAAGTGTTGTTGTTTGACATCAGAAATACAAGAGAAGTTGTTGAAAGTATAAGTCCCATTACTTCAGCACAAAGGTGCCCTGTGATATCTATAGCTTCCTTGCCATCTCCAGCTCAGAATGGATTGGAAGGATTATTGATTTCAACGTTGCAATGCATTTCTTTTTACAAAAAGGGTACAGATGGGAAATTCACTGGATCTCAGTTGGACACACCCACTGGAGCATTATCTATGGTATCCTATGAATCAGAACAGTCTCAGATATTGGCATCATATAAGCCAGGCACTAGAAATCCGAAAGAAAGGCATGTTTTGATGAATTTCAAAGTCAGTGCTAGCAATGTAGCACAGGTTGATACTGTTCATACTTTTGAGGGTGGTGCTGCTCAGCATTTGAGATCACGGTCATGCCTAATAAAATGTCCTGATGATGATAACCATCTGCTTGTTTGTGCTGGAGACCAAGCTAACACATCTGTAAGGATATGGTCGACAAAAACTTTTAAGCAACAGCAGACTTGGGTTTGTCAAAAAGAGGATGGTCCAATAATTGCAATGGGACCTCACAGAGCTGCTGGTATTCAGTATCTTTGTACTTTGACTAACCAAAGATTTAATCAATATAAGTGGAACTTTTCTAAAAAGTTTCATGAGCAGTTCAACAATACAGTATAGTGGAATAAAAGCCTGGTTGTTTTTATGGACAGAATAATCATTTTTAGTATGCTAATTATACAATTATAATTATAACATTAGTTCTTGCTTCCAAGTTGAATCTATGGGTACCTTGCATACATTTATTATGGACATTACCTACCAATGAAATTCTTGATTTTACTTATGAATATAATAGTGTCGTCTTTTCATGAAGGCTCTCCAAAGTAATAGGCTATCAGCTATGTCTAAAACAACTCGAGTATATTTCCGTATTTACCTATTTTTCGGATTTGGCTAAATTACGGATTTAACTCTTTTCCAAAGCTAAATGATGATCCTATGGGAACGAAAATGTTTTTCGCTCAGGTATTTTTTGAAATCATTCTTGAGTACGAGCTCAGTCAAAACAACAGAGAATGAGCTCATTGACTATCTGGAACTATCTGTGCGAGGTGGGAAAGGTGGTTCTGGTTGTGCAAGCACCCAACATTTGCCAAGGAATAAAGTGAAGCCAGATGGGGGAGATGGTGGCAGTGGAGGGTGTATCATTTTCAAAGGCAGTCCTTTAAAGCATGATTTCAGTCATATTCCCTCAGAAATACGAGGACATTCTGGAATGCATGGTTCTGGGTCATATCAGAGAGGACTTAGAGGCAAAGATACGATTATTCATGTTCCCATGGGTTCCTTGATTGGCTGCCAACAGTCTCAAAAGATTTTGGCCGAAATCAGATCAGTAGACGAGTTATATAAGGCCGCAGCTGGCGGGCGTGGTGGGAAAGGAAATTTCTCGATTTCTTCTGAGAAGGCTTCTCGCTCATCAAGCAAGAATTATATGTGCAGAGATAGTGAGGATGGACATGATGGAGATATTGCAGAGTTGTATCTTGAAATGAAAATCATTGCAGATGTAGGGTTAGTTGGTTTGCCCAATGCCGGAAAATCGTCTATTCTTAGTGCTATATCAGCTGCTAAACCGAAGATAGCCTCATATCCTTTCACCACACTAAGGCCCCATGTTGGTGTTGTACATTATGATGGTTATTATAGACTCACTATTGCTGATATACCTGGTCTAATTGAAGGAAGTTCATTAGGATATGGCCTTGGGATATCATTTCTAAAACATATTGAGAGGTGTTTGACTTTGCTTTATGTTGTTGATATGTCGGATTTAGACAACGAGCCTACAAAAACAATCGGAATTTTGGAGAAAGAGTTGGATTCTTATAAAGAAGGAATGACCCAGAGGGTTACAGGTATAATTGCAAACAAGATAGACCTTATCAGTGGACCAGAGGCTATTATCGAATTGGCTAGAAATTTCCCTAACTATTCGGTGATTCCAATTTCGGCATCAGAGCATAAGAACATTTCTTCCATAAGAAATATCCTTGAGCCCCTTAAAAAACTTTATCAAATCGAGAAATATTCTTGAATATGAAGCAGAGATGATATGATAATATGATGTAGGGGCTAATGTATTTACTTATCTTTGATGTGTTTATCAGCTGATAGTCTTTTTAGTCCTTACTTATCTGACAGAAAATCTTTTTGATAACGATTTTCTAAAGATTTTATTTACATTGATTATCAACTTTCAGATGGAAATGAATAAATGAGTGACTCTCGCCTGCATTTGTAAATGAGAACTCCAGTACTTCAATCAAATATAGCTTGGCATGCTGGTATCAGAGTTAATAGGATAAATATAGAATGCAATTTCAGATTTTGCTTTTTTGGGGACTGAGTTTCAATAACACTTGTTTATATTTCACCTCATTTAGGTTTTCATGGCGACCAGATCTTCTTCTCGGATCAGAAGTAAACCAAAAGTCGATTACTCTGCGGACTCTCCATCCAACGAAATAATCAAAAAGAGTAGAACAAATAAAAATGATTCAAACGATGACAATAGCACAAAGGTAAAGCGAGGTGCAAGTAAAAAGGTGAAAGTGGAACCTGATGTTTCACCGCCTGCTAAAGGAGGCCGCAAGAGAAAAGCAAAAGTACCTACTGCTGTGCCAGAGGACAAAGACATGGAGACCAAAAAAACAAAGATAGAACAAAAGATCGATACAAAAATAAAAGAGGAGAAAAAGGGTAAGATAATTGTGCCTGTAGACTCGATGTGTCCCCATGCAAGTAGAACGTCTGTTCATTGTGATGAGGATGGGCCGTGGGATGCTATGTTAAACCAGACAAATGTTGGAAGCAATAATAACAAGTACTACCTCTTGCAACTTCTACGAGACAACACAAATAAAGGAATATTTGCTGTTTGGTTCCGATGGGGGCGAATTGGATATTCAAATAGCCATCAGAACACCTATAATACATTTAATTGCCTTGAAAATGCTATGAAAGCTTTCAAGAAAAAGTTTTCTGATAAAACAAAAAATTCATGGCCAATTCAACTCGATGACTTTGTCAAATACAGTGGGAAATATGATTTGATCAAACTCGATTACACGGTTGAAGAGACAGGTACAAAGGATTCTAAAGATGTAAAAGTTGAACCTATTCAAAGCAAACTGGACCATAGATTACTCTCTCTCATGGAACTTATTTCAAACAAACAGGCTATGGAAGCTGCTGTTATGAATATGAACTATGATGTAAAAAAGTCACCCCTAGGTAAGCTGTCAAAAGAGCAGATAAGGTCAGGATATGAAGCTTTGACTATTTTGGAAGAATGTATCAAAGCTGGGAAGCAAAATAGTGCGAAGTCGAAAGAGGCCTGCAGCATGTTCTATACCCGGATACCCCATTCATTTGGATTTCGAACTCCCCCATTGATCACTACACTAGAACAAGTAAAACTCAAAATGGACCTACTTGACGCACTTATCGACATCGAGGCAGCAGTAAAAGCCATTGATGAGGGAGCCAAGGACACTGTTCATAAGACTGACACATTCTATCATAACCTCAAGATCGAGATGAAGCCTTTGGAGAAAGATAGCGAGCTCTTCGAAATGCTGTCAACTTATCTTCACAACACTCATGGTGAAACTCACTCTCATTACAGCCTCGAAGTGGAAGATATATTCGAACTTGAAAAAGAAGGCGAAGCTGAACGATATAAGGACGTTGGAAACAAACAGCTTCTCTGGCATGGCTCTAGATTGACTAACTGGGGCGGAATATTCAGCCAGGGTCTCAGGATAGCGCCACCAGAGGCACCTGTTACTGGATACATGTTCGGCAAGGGCGTATATTTTGCTGATATGGCATCTAAAAGTGCAAACTACTGCTTCACATCGAGACAACAACCTATTGGGATTCTCCTCCTGGCTGAAGTCTCTCTGGGTGAGCCAAGAGAACTCCTCAATGCGGATTATAATGCCAGCAATCTTCCAAGTGGGAAACATTCAACGAAGGGCATGGGAAAAACATGTCCAGACCCTGCTGGAACAAAGCATATTGGTGATGTGGTGGTCCCTATGGGAACATCCTCAGAGTCCGGTATCAAATCGGATGGATACATGTTACAGTATAATGAGTACATTGTGTATGATGTCAAACAAATAAAGATGAAATATGCTCTGAGAGTCAAATTCAATTATTCTTACTGAGATTCATGGTGTAGTGAAACTGCCAATGGGTTTTATGCCAATTATAATTCATTGTTAGTTTTAATTTCTATAGCTTTTTTATTCAAGTATGTTTTATCAAGCACCTACAAAGTCGGTTATGATTTATATTTGTGTGTATTTTGAGATAAAATGAAAATATTCAATTGCTGTTGTTGCTTTTTCAACTTTCATTCAGATGGAAACCTAGATGTTTTTTCCATGCATTATGACACCTAAAGATCAGCAATTTGGCGAGGTTTATTTCAAATACCAATTTAGCTATCAATTCTCCGAATCTTATTCGATTGCTTGCCGATTGCTGAACTTTGTTGTGAAAAATGTTTAGATAACTCTTTCCCTCTCAATAGGACAGGCTAACTCTCTTTCCTGACGATATATGTTATAGATATAACGAATGATGTGAGTGACATTAATCCAGTTGACCATCTGAATTAGCTCTATATTTTCAGTTTCCAGATAGGTTAACACTTAACACAATACTAGTATTGATACGTCAACAGCACATACCTATTACAAACTGCAACTGAATGATTTCAGCCGTATTATTGACGAGGAACTGAGAGAAGCGTGTGCCATTGGAGATGAGACCAAGGCTCAGCTACTAGTTGGGCAAGGTGCCAATGTGAACTCTGCTAACAAAGTGAATGGCTGGACAGCTTTGCACTGGGCAGCATATCGTGGACACAGGTGAACGAGGATATGTTACTGGTGTAAGAAAGTCGTCACATAACATAACGTATATTCGACGGACGACGGGGTATAATGGGTGCTGACAGATGCTGACAGGGGAAGGAATTAGACTATCACTATGATAATAAACTTTTGCGCTTTACTAATATTGATCATGTTCAGGGGTCTTGTTATGTTTTTGCTCAATAAGGGCGCTGATCCGACTATCCAAAATAAGAAGGGTGAAACTGTCATTGCACTTCTTTCCAAGCATAGCTTGGATCTACTCGACGGCAAGGAAGGTTATCAGATATTTTGATTGGAAGTTGTGATTACTCAATGACTCAGTATTTATCTTCGTTATTACGCTCTTTTATCACCTTTCACAGTTGAAGAAGCGTCCCAATACCCTCTGCCCTCTCAACAAGACACACTTACCAATCTACCAATTGTTCCGAACTACATAAAGAACCCTGAGTTTCCGTACTCGACCAAGAAAGAGACCCAACTTTCTCCTTCACCCAGCACACCGTGTAGTTCAGAACACACGCCATCTTCTACTGCTCCACCGGTGCCAGAGACCATAAACTCTACTCCAGTCAGCCAGCCCCATGAGGTGGTTGTTCCTGGACAACAGGTTCCGACCCAGCAACTAACATCTGGACACCAGGGTGCAGCCCAGCAACTAACATCTGGACACCAGAGTGCAGCCCAGCAGGGGCCACCTCAGCAGGTTGCAGTTCAGCAGGTGCCACCTCAGCAGGTTGCAGTTCAGCAGGTTCCAGAGAGTGATGTCGTTTGGGAGAGCGTTGTTGTGCCGTCTTCAGAAGCAGGTACGTGACAATGTAGAAGTTCAGTATGTTGGTCGGTATAACAGAAGGGAGGTATCTTACACCATCATGGAATTACTTTCAGTAAGCAAAAATGTCACGAGCAATTTAACATGCAGTAATCATAAGGAACATATCGATGCACGCTACATTTTCAGTTCCTTGCGTTGCCTTTGTGACCTTATTAACAAATGATTTATGAAAGTATCATGGTTGGATCGCTTTGTAGATTGTGTTTAGTTTACACAATTCGGAGGAGTTAATCCATATCCTATATATCCGTGTCTGATACTCACGTGCGTTATGGCATGATATCGCAATTATCATTCTGGCTGGATTCTGAATGCTATTTCTGGACCTATTATCATCATCGTCAAGTAAAAGAGACTCAGTGTAATAGAGTCAGGGTCTAATGCGATAAGATCACATATCCTTGTCTCCCGCAGTATTGATTGTAAAATATATTTGCAAACAAACAATCTATTAAAGTTAACGTATTAACAAGACGTCCTTCAAAACAAACAAGGCGTCAGCTCACTGCCCGAGAAAACAAACAGACTGCCAAACCGACAAACTGCCAGCTTCAGTACTCAACATAGTATAGATTGTCTACTGCACTTGCCGGGCTGGTATAAATCTCTCCTTGATGGATCCCAGGATCGGTATTTTAATCGCATAGCCCTGTCTACCCCAAGATGTGTAACAAGGATCTGGAATTTGCTGCGAATCGGGCAGATAACGAGATGTGACATAGATCCTGCAGCAGACGGGTATAATCTTGTTTATATTTGCCCACCAAGCTAGCAAATCTAATAATCAAGTAAACCAGTAATAGGTTGATTATATTACATTGCACTGCTGTGTGAGAAGGGGACACTGTTATTGTTTTGTGATGCAATTGTGCTACGTATTGCGGATCACTGCTTGTTGCACCTTGTGGTGGATACTGCTCGGTTGTTTAAACATTCATCAGGTGGTGGTCACTGCTCAAACGGAACTTCTAATACTGACACTGGGATTTGTTTTTAAACTTCTTAGCTTCTAGCTTACTAACATCCTGAACTTTTCGAAAATTTGGCTCAGTTCCGGGCCATATTACCCAATGTTCTAATATCTGTACCGTAATCTAGCTAGAAATATCTGATCACCATTTTGCATGCTGACCTGTGATAAGCGATATCAGTTCTCAGTTTTTATACCACAATGTATGTTAATAACACGTATCTCGGTACAGAGAGATGGAGAGTATGATAGAACTCCCAACGTCAAAACGACAGAAGATAGAGGAACCAAACAGCAACTCAAATACCCAACATGTGTCCGCACTGATTGTCGAGAATGACAGCGGTGTGCCTCCTGCGAATAATGAGCGACAACATTCGCAGACTAATGGTTGTGAAGAATTGTTTAGCTCCGTGAAGAGCAGTCTCAGTTACGATGGGACGCTCAGCAGAGATACGAGCTTTAAAGAAGCTGAGCCAATCGTGAAATGGAAACATGATCCATTACTCCCTTCAGTAACGCCTGTCGGAGATGACTTACCTTTAGTTGGTTTCAGTGGACCCCCAATAAAAAACGACTCAAGCAAAGTGGTAGGAGAGAAAATCAAGAAGGAAGTCATGGATTGCGACGATATGACTGAAGAATCAACAAACGCACTTGTGAGTCAGCTGATGCGTATTATCAAATCAGATGTCTCTCCTCAAGATTGCAAAGACTTACATGGAGATGGCAAGCTAGATTTCTCGGTCGAATCACTCCAAGACGTGTGCCTGACTCTAGCTCGAGTAAAGCATGAGAGTGAGAGCAAGGATATCGAGATGAGCTTGTGCGAGGAGGAGTTGTGGGATGAATTCCACAAGGTCGGAAACGAAATGATCATCACTAGAACAGGTCGGAGGATGTTTCCGAAGTTAGATGTGGTCGTCAAGGGTCTAAAACCCGACTCTTTATACGTCATTCTGATGGACATTGTGACGTGTAACGACCATCGGTACAGGTTTTGTAACGACATCGGCAGATGGACTGAGGTTGGATCTTGCAAGCTCCAGCAAGTGAAACAGTTCTTCATTCATCCAGATGGACCTAAACCTGGCAAGTATTGGATGAGTGCGCCCGTCAGTTTTCAGAAAGTAAAGGTTCAGATCTCCAGTTGCTACCACCTTAACCACATGAACCATCTGATTCTGGAATCACAGAGGAGGTACCAGCCCCGATTTCACGTTGTGCAATGTGAGGCAATTCTCCGGGTTCCGATGAGCCCCTTCAAGACATTTATGTTTCCCCAAACAAAGTTCTTCGCGTGCACCACATACCAGAGCGAGAGGATAACCCAGCTGAAGAAAATCAAGAATCCGTTCGCGAAGGGGTTCAGGAGCTCGGGCACAGCTACCCAGGCAGCCAGTGATCGACACAGAGGTCGCTCCACCACCATGATGATGATTGAACTCCCCGAGTATGGAAGAGCTCCCTTCCTTGCTGCCGGGGGAACCATACAGTTGTCTGGTGTCCCAAGTAAGGGATGCCACTCGCGTTTTTGTGTCTCCTTCGGAATTGTGAATTGATATTTACTCTTGGGGGGTGGGCTCTGGGCTATATGTGAAGTGCAGTAGACTGTAGATGTTCTAGGCGTTTTTCGTATTATGTATCGATCAATGCCTTCGAGAAATTCCACTCATTCTTATCCTTCAGGTACTCCACCGACGTTTGGTCCGCCAAAACCTGTACCCGGACGCCACTTCAATGTACAACGCAAACCTGCCGCGGTTCCGACATATCGACCTTACACGTCGAGTGGGCCGCCTGCTACTGCCGCCTCTCAGCCCATTGCGCAGGTTGACCACATTACATAATTAGGAAAGCATGCCACACATAGGTACTACAACAACAACTTCACCTAACTATAACTCCCTCTTTTCCAGAATCCCCAATATGCTCCACGATACGGTGTCCCCATTAATTCCTCCTCACACCCACCCACTATGATGATGTCAGTTCCACTGGCCTCCACTCGGACCACAGCACCGGTCCGTAATCCCATACACCGATACCCGCCGTCCGAATATAGTATACAGAGGGTAGCACGTCCTCAATACGCACTTCCGTCTCATTCGAGACCACCAGTCAATGTTCATTGGAGACCTTATAGTAGTGGCAACCCCTGCTTCATGCCCATGGCTCAACAAGGTTAGTATTTTCGGAGCATTACAATTCCCCTTGAACGGTCTATAATGGACGAATCGTCGAGACTTTCACATTCGAAATCCCTCCAGGTGGTCCAGTGGCGATAGCGCCGCGTCCGACTATGCCGACTTCTCCTCAAATCATCACTATCCCTGACCAAGCTACTGAGAGGGGTGAGCGTTTTAGTGACCTATCGTGGTAACTTTGTATCGACAGGGGGCATGGCTCCTCTGTTTGCCCTTTCTCAAGGTCTGACAAGTAATAACCACCCTCATCCATCTCGTATTTTCTGCAGACAGTCCCTCGACAAAAGGAAGTCCGCCCGAACAGTCCGAATCGACAGCCTCAACCAGTCCCTGTCCCTCGGCAGGCATGGATGCTACAATCAAAGTCCGTCTCATGGGCAGCGAGGACTTCTTCGAGGTGGAATTATTAGACGTAGGAGACACGTATGTGTCTCTGACGGAGTGTTTCGCCGAGGAGCTGGATATTACGGTCGATCAGATAGCTAAAGTACGGAAACTACCGAATATCCTCATTCGGAAAGATCGGGACGTGAAGCGGGTCAAGCCTGGGAGTGAGTTTGAAGTTGAACTTGTTAAGAATGGTGATGTGTAACCATGGTGATGTGTAACCATGGTGATGTGTAACCATGGTGATGTGTAACCACGCTGTAACGAGGGAAAGTCGCGAGATTTGTTGACATGCAGGCAATGTTTCACCCATTATAATTTCGTGTAGGTACAGATTGTGCCTTGTGGAATCCTTGGACCTTGATATCGTTCTTTTTGTGATATAATCTGGCCATAGTTTTGGCTATCAACCGAGCACGAATGGAACCTTTTTTAATGAATTTTAGATGTTTTTAGTTGTTTTTTTATGAAATGATTATGCCAAACTGTGTTTCCTTGAATTTTCCCAATTCAACTCTCAGTGCCACCGCACGATTTTTTCAATTAACGAGTTACGACCAATGATAAGAATCTCCTTGGTGGTCACACATAACACTGACATAGAAGGTAACATGGTTGCGAGTGACCTCTCCTATCTTCTCTTCTATGACACATTCCAACACGTGGAACACGTTGAGGAGAGTCAGATTGATATGATCAGTTTCAACTCGCCTGTCATCCTCCATGAGATAAGGTGAGGCATCATGTCTCTCTGCCTGTCGTTTATGACAACGTCACCGTGACATTATGTTGCCGAGATGGGAGTAAGACTGAGAGTAATCACTGACATCCGAGATCGAGAAATTGATAATTGTGCCTGTATTGATGCTTGTACCTGTATTAATGCTTGGATTATGTAGAGATGGATCAATTCTATTGCCAGGGTTGTGCCGGCTGGCGTTGCTGGTCATCCTGCAGCTCCCATGAAGGGGGAAACAAAGCCAGAAACCTTCACTCTGGACTTCTTCGCGAAGATAACAAAGAACAAGAGCGCTTGCGTATTTGAGGTGATTGGTGAATGTGGGAACTGTTAGAATCTAACTATGTCCATTGTCCATCGTCACCGTATTGAATCACCTGGAATTGCCATGATTAATTATAACACCCGTGATTTTTTCTTTTTAATGAACCCATGAGTTATAACACCCGTGCATCCCCCTCAGCCAGTGGGACACCTCGACTACTCCCTCTCCAACATCTCTATCCCCTGTGGCAGACTAGGACTGGTGGACAGTCTGGTGCTGTACGGTACATTCTCCGCCTGTACACTCGCTGTGTACGGCACTCCGTATGAAGATGAAGTGAACAACTTCCTCAACAAACCCCCCGCCAGTCCTGGCAGTCAGAGTGAGTCTCCGTGTGGGAGAGAGAGAGAGAGAGCGAGATTTTAGAGAGAGAGTTATTTTAGAGAGAGTTAGTTTAGAGAGAGAGTTATTTTAGAGAGAGTGTTATTTTAGAGAGGAGGGGGTTTATCTGATATTTGATAATGTCATAATGATATATCATAGAGTTATCCGTGTGAGGGAGGTGGAGGGGATGATACCGTTACTTGAAACTATAGATCATGATAGGTAGAGCAGAATGATAGCTTTGTATAATGCTCTTACAATGCAATGTCTAATTGCCCTGAAGTAGCTCCCCAAGTAGCAGAAGAATCTCAGATTGCACGTCTCCTCCCAGATGAATAATTCGTTGATTATAGATTGGTACGAGTTACACAATGGTTTGGTACGAGTTTGTTATAGTTTGGTACGAGTTACACAATGTATTCCCTCTCCCAGACGAGTCTGCTAGTCCGCTGGATGACGAGTCCTCGTTAGAGTCCATGTCCGACAAGGAGGGGGAGAGTGAGGGAAACGAGGACGAGGAAAACAAGAGTGATGTGGATCTCGATGATATCGAGTTGGATGCCAAGATTGAGGAAGCCAGGAAAGCGTTACAGGTTGGTGAGAATTGTGCAACAATTCTAATTATAGTGAACTTTGTCCAATGAGAATTTACAATTTTTGTGAAATAATTCGAAATAGGGATTTGGCATCAACAATGGTAAGAATTTATCATACAGTAACATCAAATAGAGAAATATTTTTCATTTCATTAAGATTCTCGATCTCAACCTGCAGGCTTCAGTTGATATTTTCCGACAAATTTACAAGATTACATATTCTATCAACATAACTATGAACATAGAAACATATGAATACGTAATTCTCCATCATACAAAATCGTCTCACAACACTGTCTGCATTCAATTTAATGTTTGGTGAAATTCCACCGTTCACACATGTTGTGAAGTCGTCACACAACGACTGAAGAAGTAAACTCCATGCCGCACATTGGACAGTGCTGGTCAGCGTCCTGTACACACAGATCACAGAGACACATGTGTCGACATGGCAGTAATATTCGGTTGACCACCACATCCCTACACACCACACACATGCCTCCATCCACCCTCCCTCCATCGTAGTACCTGGGAAGTGGGAGTGGGGTGAGCAGAGGGGGAGCAGATTAGGGAATTGTCGGGGGAATAATCTATTAATCTGGGTTTAGCATTCAGTTTCTGTGGCCGATAATATGTACCGAACCCCACGGTTTGGATTCCTTGTTTAACATGTCATACAGCAAGGATCTCCACCGCTTAAGCCAGGCTAAACACATAAGTTATCTGAAAGATCACAGATTAGCTGATTCACCTGATATCTTACCTGCTGATAGACATCCAAAACCCGTTCTTGAGACAGACCACCTCCTTGATCTTGCTGGTGATATCAGTACAGTGCTCGTCCCTAATGTGGACCACAGTGATCATGGACACTATCTCACTCTCCAGAACATTAACATCCCGCACTGTGCACAGCAGGACAAGTGGGACCCGGTCCCGGGGCGGCAGTCCCAGTGTGAAGTCCCGGTCAGGGAGGGCAATGAGGCGGTGAGCACACTCCGCCTGGACCCTCATCGGGCCCTGCGTGTACGTGGAGTGGTCTGTGAACGTCTGCTCGAGGGAGGAGGAGGTCGCTGTGAAGGAGGTGGGGGAATCGGTGAGACGAGAGATCAGCTTCGTTTCCACGCCCCAAAACATGTTTACTGACGTGTCTTCTTTGCACCTAGAGATGGGAGCAGTTTTAGGCTTGGGTTACAGTTAATGAACAGTTATTGATAGTCAATGAACCACGGAAATTTAAGTATGTTTAGGTTTCAAGGTCTATCCAGTAACTTAGTAGTATTAATTCGACTAATCAAAATGTCCACCCGCTCACCTGATATCAAACTCGAATCCCGAATTCCAATCAGATTCAGCCTGGTCCCTTATCATAATGGTAAAGGGAGGATCTGTCGTGGTCACGTGTTCATCTTTGCCAACCAGTGCGGTGTACGCACCGTACAGTCGTCTGTACACAGCCGGACCGAATATCCGTATCAGAATGAGGAGTATGATGATCACGGCAAACGTGTAGACAATCATGGTGATTTCGTGTGATAGCTGTTTCTCGGCGAGGTTATTGGGAGATATGACGTGTGTCGCCCTCTCTACCCTGTCTCCTTGTTCAGGTGGTTGAGGTGAACCCAGGCTCTTCACACTGTCTCAGAGAGGTGAACAGTGTTCGGGGAACAGGGAAAACCAAAGAGCACGTGTTCTGATCAAGCTCTTAAACGACGATTTACGTTTTCTACGGAAAATATACACCGCGATCCTCAGTGTAACAACCTATAAAACTACGACGAAACACGATTGCCTTATCGGTGTTCTGGATATTTATGCTACTAAACGGCAGGAAACATGCACATATTATGATAATCCTAAAGGAGATAGGATGTGCTGGGATGTAATGATGCCCGGTTATACGACCACCACCACCAGTAGCTCTCCGAGCAATATTATACGAGAAAGGGAGAGAGTAGTCAGATCCGCGATTCAGTGTATTTACTCTGAATATAAATATATGTACCTGTACTCTATTATCCAGAGTTATACAGAGTTGTATGAGATGATAAGGGAACACCCGTCAGACAGTATACAGTCGGTCATTATCTCATTAGAGTGTAATTACACCTCATTAGGAGCGGGTGATTATCTTATGACCGGGCAATTAACTCATTATGATTCATTACGTCGTATGCGATCCTGGGTTAGTGTACACGGAAATGGGTATATATCAAGGATCATATCCCGAAGTCCTGGGAAGTGTTTTTGGATTGTGGATGTTAATTCTAGGAAAAGAAGTGGTTCGCCGCTGATATTTCAATATTTCATACCTAGATTCAAGGTCGAAAATGACCTTACAATTAATGTTAATTATCACGATTTATTACGAGTTTTAGCTCCGTGTAACTCAGGAACGGAACAAGATCGACACGTTGTACGAGTGTTTGTCTCCGGAGGGGTCACCTAATCGACTCACCAAACCCACTCCCGCACCGAAAGGTTAGATTCTTATGGGTCATTCAGAGCCTTGGCAATAAAGAGAGTCAGCTATGAAATATTCGAGAATTCTCTGAAAAATTGTTAATTGGAATAAATAACGTCTTGAACTCATTCCCCTACTTAAACTTATTCCCGTTTTCGATTATCAACTAGAATTATTTCACTCCCTCCCTTATAGCGGACTATGAGGAGTTATCGGACGAGGAGCTCCCTGAAACTGAGGATAAGAAGGAGGAGGAGGAAGAGGACAGTGGAGATGAGGGACGCACGAGGGACGAGAGTGACGACGACCACCGCCGCCAGGAGGAGGCAGGAGATCATGAGAGTGATGTGGACAATGATGACGACGACGAGGTCCCAGCGTGGATATTCGTCTCCGTCAACTACGACCCCTACTCGTTTAGACCCGGTCCACTGACCTACTTCTACACTCCCACCGCGACGTTCTATCAGAAGAATGCTAAGAGAGTAGCCGCTAAACATGCCGATGTGAGAGTTTGTGTCATTCATAGCTTTAAATCCCGGGTGTTTAATTGAGCTCCCTTTTTCAACTTAAGTCAGCTAAGTTTTGATTAGCCACCTTTCGAGATAATCAGTCACCACATATTTCAGTCTACATGGCAAGTAAAAGCACCACCCAATGTTACCAAGCTGACCAAGCTGGTTCAGGGACATGGCAGTAACCCTGAAGTTACTGCAAAATGGATCTTGGCTCTAGAGCAGTGTCATGGTAAGAAATAGTGGACGTAGATGGTAAATAGTGTGGAACTTGTTTTACCAATTCCGTTACTTAATTCAAAACTCAAGTGAGACTCAGCTGTAACTAAAGAGGTTCTAATAAACACATAGTTTATGAACACATACCGAAATCCTATTCCAGGTCTGGTGTCAAACTTCCTTCACTATATTGAATCTGACGATTTGAAGTCCATGATTGTGCTCCTGGGAAAGTGGGTGTTGTCAGCCCTCTCGCTGACTGCGCTTTCAGGACTCCCTCCCGGACTCAATGTCAGGGGACTCAAAGCAGGTTCGTGTAACAAAGTGACAAAGTGCTGTCCATTTGCGTCTAATATCTCAACAAGTTTTCCACATTTTTTGTCTCATCATTTGCTCGCTGGAGACTTGACGCATAGCTTGACACATAACTTGACACAAACTCTGTCAGGATTGATGTTGATGGAAGCCATGTGTCACTGCTCCCCTGAAATAGTGGATGTCCTACTCAAGGAAAATGTAGTGCACAAGTTACTGAAGACCCTGGCTGAGCCGGGACTGGGAACTCCAACTAGACTACTTGTTCTCAAGGTTCATAGTTGAATAACATGAAACAGTCGCCCATTGAGAATCGATTCATTTTCGACAGTCCCTTATTATTCCAGACAGTCCCTCTCTAGCTGTGGTAACCCTTAGTGACTTTCATATATTACAATTCTCCGCTCACTCTGCAGGCAATCGGAGCTTCCTTCACATCTGAGAAAGCTATCAAGGAGTTTGTAAAGATGAGTCTGGTCGGGGTTGGTAAGACTGGTTACCAAGTCCTGTCCGAGTTGTTGCTAGACAACCCCACTGTGAGGACATGTCACGCAGCAACCGTGTTGTTCAGTAGAGTCCACCTCTACGAACTGTTGCTGGGACTCAGGAACTCTGCACAGAAGTGTCTCAAGTTGTCTCAGGAAACAAAGGTACAGCAATGGTTTGCGTGAATTAAATTAAATATTGAAGAGTTAATACATTTTCGGAATATTGAGAATTGGTCCTTCCCATTTCCTACTCATCGTGTCCAATATTTACCCTCCTCAATTTAACCCCTCCTTATCCTCTCACAGACTGCTGAAGATAGCAGCAAGCTGCTGACTGCTGAGTACGGTCTCATATCACAGGGAATTGCAACACTTGTGGAGCAGTTCCTTGACAAGCCTCACTTGCTAGCTCTACTCAACACAAAGTCATTCCCTCAGGATTCAGTCTCACCCGAAACTGCAAACGATGGTGAATATTATTCTTTCTTGTGTGAGAGAAATGATTACCATGTTTGCATCTGTAAATAATCATGTTGAATTGTAGTGATCTGTAATTAACTTTATTTGGCATTATGAAAATACAGAATTCTCAATACATCTTCTCTACACAGGATTCGTCTTCTTGTTGACTCTGATGGAAGGGATGAAAACAATTGAGAGTATTGCGCTGGTGACCAGTATCCCAGTTATCAGACGGAATGTAAACCTGAGCGAGGATTTGCACGTGAGTTTGTAACCAGAATCATGAGTAGAAGTTGTTATACATTCCACACGATTCCCCCAATTCCCATTCTTCCCAATCTAAACCACTATTATAATCTCAACCATTTTACACTCTAACCCTAACCCCTCCCTACAGGATCTGGTGACGAAACTCCTCTCCTCATACCAAGGCTCGCTCTACCTCGCTCACCACACCGACCCCTGTGGTGTGGTCATCCGAACACTCCTAGACAACGTGGAGCCTGATCTCAGCGTAACTGAGCTTCCCACTCTCGGGCAGATCACTCACTCTCACATCAGACTCAGCTCACACAGTCTCGGATTACTGCTCACAGTTCACCTGCAGGCTATACAGCTGCTCGATAAAGTACTCGCTATCGCAGTCAAAGAACCATTCATGGGTAATATATGGAAAATCTAACATTAGATCTTTCACCGACTAGCGTCTACAGCATATTCAAGTATTCAGTTCTTAGCGAATATCATACCGCTAGGCTACGAGTACGATCATACGGCATACAGTCATGTGAACATCTCTTTAACCCCCTCCTCCCTGTAGATGATCCGAAGATGTTATCAGCACTCTCGTACATAGCTGCTCTGCTCATGGTGCCTGCTGGACGGGCCGCCTACTTTACCCTTCTCTCATCAGAGAATAACATGACTGCTCTGCTAACCTTCCACACTGTACAGGTATCATAGGTGGTATGGTAGGGGCGTACTTTGTACAATATACAGTGCACCTTATGCAGTGTACAAAGTGCTGTAAAGTGTAGGTAATACTTTAGCGAATAGGCTTCAGTGTACATTGTACATTGTACTTGTGTACATTGTACATTGTATCTGTGTCTGTAGGTGAAATTGCTCTTCCAATGCTACTCTCACAGCCGGATAAGGGTTACGAGAAGCTACGGAAACGCAGTCTTGCATACCGGCACGCTATCCAGTGTCTCCTGACCTTTGTCAAGAGTAGAGAGGGAATTGTGGGAATCATCAAGAATCTGTCTGCTTTCACCAACCTCTTCTCAAAAACGGACAGAGAGGTAAATGTTATGTCGCACAAGCGTCTCACTTGTGCTGCACTGGTGTCAAGTCAGTGTCTCACCGGTGTATCATGTATTGTATGATGTATTGTACATTGCGCACATCTCCCCAGGGCTCGCAAGACCCCTTCACCAGTGTGAGTGAGTGGGTGAACCCCTTTGTAAAGCTGAAGATGATGTGTGCCCGAGTCAACTCTGTTATGGAGTATATCAAGTCTAACTGCGAGGAAATGGTTAGCCCTACCCCCTCCATCTCTAGTACACGTCCTGATATCATGACGTGTTCCTGTTCATTGTTCATTTCCCTTGTGCCTACTGATGTGCCTGTCATAGTTATAGGTCATCATTGTTCCCGTGATTCATTTTACAATTTTACAGAAGGACGAGAGCTGTCTGCCCCGGCTCACCACTGCACTCCGAATAGTGGAACATCTGGTTGTGCAGCACACCCCCATGCCACACCAAGTTGCTATACAGCTGACAGAGTGTGGCGCCATGGAGACTATCATACAACTGTTCGAGTCCACGTGCAAGATGCTGGAGAGACCGTGGATGGAAGGTAGGATGAGACGGGTGATATTGTGTGTATATATTTCATTTCTCAACTCACACCAACCCACTTGTCGTAGGCATGATGTTGTGTAGGAGACTGAACGTCGTGTTGAAGCACCCAGCAGCAGCCGCTCCCAGCATTCGGCATGTCTCTGACGAGGAGCTCTACAAGCAGCTGAGTGAGAATAAGCCGAAACCCAAACCGAAACCACCCTCCCCGCTGTCTAACCTTGCTCCCTGTCTCGATCTTATCAAGAAACATGACTACGAACACTACCTCTGCATCCTGCTGTCCCCTGTCAAGGCTAGACGTGGTCTGACAGCTCTTAGGGCGTTCAATGTGGAACTGTCAAAATCCGCCATCACGTCACATTCACCAGCCCAAGAGCGTGAAATAAACAAGTTAAAGTTGATGTGGTGGCGTGAAGTGGTAGAAGGGCGGGAAAAGGGCGTGGCCGGCTCTCCCATTGCATCAGAGCTCCGTAGTGTGATTCAGCAACGGTACCTCAGTAAGAGTTTCCTCCTGCGGCTGATAGACGCCAGATTGAAACCCCAGAGGTTCACCTCACTTCATGACGTGGAAAGTGCAGCAGACGGTACCTTCTCCACCATGAATTACCTGACAATGGAAATGTTGGGGATACAGTCAGTGGAGGCAGACCACGCAGCATCGCACCTGGGCAAGTGTGAGGGACACATAGCTCTGATCAGGTCCCTACCCCTCCTCGCGTCACGAGGTCAGTGTCTCGTGCCGAGTACCACTCTCGTGAAATGCGGTGTATCCCAGGAGGAGATCATCAGACGAGAGGGCGGTGAAAGGGTCCAGGATGTGGTCCATGAAATTGCATCCTCTGCTCACATTCACGCTGATCATTGTAGCAAGTTGATGAGGGGTTTACCGGTTACTGCTAAACATGGGTTGTTACCGTTAGTCCCTGCCCAACTGTTTCTCAAACGTCTGGAAAAGTACGATTTCGATATTTTTCATGATCGAGTGTTAGTGAGACCGCCGACATTGTTTTTCAGGGTAGCGTTTGAATCGAAGATATTGAATTTGAGAGCTAATCAAAGGAGTGTTGAAAAAGTAATTAACAGGGTCTTAAAGAAGGGATGATTCATCATTGTGTATTCATTACGTTTTGGGTTGTGATAATGTTTTGATGACATATTTGTACGATGTTTAGTTTCTGATCTACAATTAAGAATTTGGTAATTTCTGTTCGATTTTGATAACAAGTTGACATTGTACTAACGACCAAATTTCGACCCCAAATCCACTTTATTTTTCAGGCATACTGTGTGGTGAAACAGTCAGGTCTGTGGTTGATATGATTCAACCAGCCCTTGACCTATGCTACTCTTACATGGCCTACCTTCTCTCTAAAAACCATTCCTACAACAGTGAGCAGTTTACGATAACAACATTGAAGAATTTCCGTGCCTAAACGGTGTTTATGGTAACATTACTACCCTGAAATGTAAAGCCACTTCACATAACAGCCACCACTATTTCAGACATGGCGATAGTTAAGCCGCTACTCCAGCTACACACACTACTCTTCTCTCTACCACCTCCAACCACTATTGCTAACACTATGTCGACACTACAACACACCATTGCTGATATTCTACTCTCATTCACTACACGTCAGTTTTTTAACCCGTTCCAATGATGTGCTTATCAAGCACTCAGCTCCTTTGAAAGTGATAAGTTAACCGAAATTCACGACCGTTTTAGTAAATCTGTGTCACTGAAACCTGCTCACGCTATTCGGCCCCAGGCTCGAGTGTATCTACAAACTCCAGTTGGACTAAGCTCATATCGGAGCTTATCAAATACTCCACAAGTACTCCACAAGCGTTCATCAGTTCTCTCATGATGTTATGTGAACTACTACCCCAAACTCTTCCTATCGTCTCCAATGTTACTCTAGGTACGTGATACATTTCCTGTGGAACTTGATTGAATGAAATACTTGGATATTTATCCACTTCTCTTTCAAGATCAAGAAGAGGAAACTCTGCTGATCCAATGTCGTCAGACATGGGCCGCACATTTGCTCCCATTTTGGGCTGATCTGAAGCAACACATAGAGTCACTTCTACCTAGCTCTAGCTCCAATGTTAATCAGGTAATGTACCAATTTTGTTTACAAATTGTGACACATGTCACACTTCTCCCGCCCAAAAAGCTCTCAGAGTGACGAAATTGTAACGCGCGATGATTTTTCTGTTGTTTTACAGGCGCGAAAAACCAGTTAGCGCGCGTTCCGCAGGTAGCGCGTACGTGAAATTATAGCACGAACGCACGTATCCGAACTATGCGGAATTGCGGTGCATATAGTTTTTGGATACTATAGGGTGTGTTGTCCGACCTACGGATTGAAATTGATCAAAAATATGCACTTTTATGTCAAAAGAATGCCGAAACCCGGGATCGAACCAGGGACATTTAGATCTTCAGTCTAACGCTCTCCCAACTGAGCTATTTCGGCTTGTGTAAAAGTGAATTGTTGGCATATGGACTTTGTCTGTTCATAGATGAGACAGTAAAGAAGCTGAACGTGTGCCACGACGGTATATGGTAATTTTAGTGCAGATATAAAGAAACAAAAACATGTTTTTCAGGTTGTGAGGAGACTTCTTGGCCAGCTATGTGACCTCAGCTGTCAGTTCTCTGAGGACATTGTTTCACTTCTCTTCACCACTTTCCTTGAAAACAACGCAGTCCTCCAGTTTGTGTCCTACCTCGCCTATGTACCTTCTAGCAAAGGTATTGAAATAACCTTGCATTCACTTTCTTCCATTTCCCCTTTTAACGTTGTTCAATTGTTCAAAGTTAAAATCTCTGTTGCTGTTGCCTTACCTCGTTTAATCAACTGACCTCTCCCAGGTGCTATCATGGACTACCTTATCAACAACAAGGAGATGTTCGATAAGATTCTAGATCATACTACAAACGAGAATTCTAACATCGCCCATCACGCACTTGTCTGTTTCTTTGGTGTTTGTGATCCCTACATCAACATGTTCGACTACAATGCCAACTTACCGGGTATAATTCTTCAACCCCTTTCTCAAAAGCCAATACTATCGTTTGGTCAAATGTCATCACTTGTTGTTTGAAGAAACGTCATCAACTGTCACCAATTATAATAATTCTCCACTCAAGACACAGCTAATTTCTCCAGGTATTTCCCAAGTTTTGGTGAACAGTGTCCCGTCCAGTGAGATGTTACAATCGATAGCTCAGACCCTCCTCTCTCATCTTAATGAGGGAACCTACTCGACTGTTGCTCTGAGGCTGAGAACCATATGGACTCTTGTTGAGTACCCCTTGGGTGAGTAGTCTATGTTATGTCTCGAACAAATTTAGTGATTTTAGAAATAATCGCACGATTAAAAAGTGGTTTCCCCCTTTGAGATGTTCACGGTTTTACCAAAGAGATTTGAGATCATGAGTTTGTCATATGATTCAGGTCAGGAAGCTGTGAGAGTGAGTATTCAGGGAGGCGAATACAAGGCTGTTCTGGGTAGATTGTGCGAGGATACATCAGTTACACAGGAACACGACGAGTGTTCCTCCCTACTCCTGGATCTTCTACACAGACTCACAACACAGGTTCGCCGCCACACACACACACACACACACACAC
>CAMPET010000018.1:424097-436272 GCA_946803715.1 Beroe ovata | reverse complement strand
ACACACACACACTCACCACACACACACACTCACACACATACACAGACACACACATACACACACACAAGAACAGACACACACACACGCATACACAGACACACAGACGTCAGACACAAGAACAGACACACACGCACACACACTCTTTGTAGCATGATGCGATTAAGATATATCGCCCCCACGTACACTGAGAAATATGTATGTTACTGAAGACTCACTAGTAATGAAATGAGGTCTGTTTTGATCGATGTTGGCATGATGCCAGCAATCGTCTACCTGTTAGATCTAGGTGTGTATTGAGTGACAACCACTCCCATTATGATGATACTTAAGCGAGCTGCATCTACTAAAGAAGAATTAGTTTCGACATGAGATCTTTATCTTGATACAGCTGCTAAATGATCTAGCCTTGTGTTACGTGCGCAACAACACGTGACTCAATGTAGCAAATGATCACGTGTCAATATCACGTGGCGGCATCTCAACTCAATAGATGTTACGTGACCGCCCCCTCAATTGTGATACAATGTACATATTTCTCTAGGGCAAGGGATCCGGGACACATAATATATTCAAATTGAATTATTCATTGTCCCACCAGGTTTGTATGGAACGGGCAGTTGACCCTTGTTTGGGTGTCTGAGGGAGAGAGATTGTTTGTCTGAGAGTGTGTGTATGTGTTCGTGTGTGTTTGTATCTGATACAGTACATACAGAGTGGTATGAATGGAACTTTGAATAATGAGACATATGTGGAAAACCGTGTTTAAAAAGCTATGTTTTGAGGCATAAGGATTAAGGAGTTCTTGAATATGTTTCTCGCTCCTGTATCCAGTATCAAATGAATGAGCAGGAATGAATGAGAAAGTACACCTTCCGTGATTCTAGATCACAAAATACGCGATGAACACTCAACTGCAATTCGTAGTTCTATAAATAGGAATTATCTAATGAACGTAAAGGTGTGTTCCAATCATTGCTGTATTGTGTGTGTTTGTGGGTTTGTGTTTGTATCCGTTTGTGCGAGGGTTTGTGTGCTTTTCGTCTGTTTGTTTGTGCGTGCGTGCGTGGTGTCGTTATTAGTTTTGTGTTTGTATTCATTGTGAATGTTATACAAGAGTTCATTTTCACACTTATTTACCTGTTTACGTCATGATAACAATACAGTTGCAGTAGAATAACGACTGGTCAATGTTACTGTAACTACCCATGATATGACGATAATGCAACTCCACTTCACTGTTATTTGAACCCACAACTGTACATCATAACCGCACTTGACGTCAGTAATAACGTCACAATAGTAATAACTTGTTACCTATTTTATGGTTTGGACCTATATTTTCAGGATACCAAGGCACGTTTCGCCAGCACTGGCTGATTTGACTCTGTCCCTTCTACAGAAAAATCCTGAAAAACGGGTTTCATTCGGTAAGGGGCTTCATATTATCTTGATAATAATAGCACAAGACAGTGGACACAATCGAGCTGTTAACTGAAGTACTAGCAGAGATTGCCACATTTTCTTGTGAAATTGTGAACGACATTGCTAAAGCGCTGCGCGCGCGTCGACAAAAAACTACAACATATCTCTTTTCAAGCAACAGTGCGTTATTTTTAGCAACGATTGGACAACAACAACATTCCTGCGTGCATTCTATCCGAATGAATCCCACATTTTCAGATAATCTGGTGAAGCACCGTTTCATGGATGTTGCCACCTCGAACCAGACCGAGACAGTGTCTGTAGTGACGCGCAGTCCCCGAGCCTCACCTGGCTCATCTCCCAGTCACCCTACGTCACGGAGTCCAAACAGTATTTCCTCTAACAAACTGGCGTCCATGCAGAAAATGAAGAGAAACAAGCCCCCTGCCCGGCCCGCGGTGGAAATACCTGTGAAATCAGTTGTCGCCGGTAAGCGGTTTATTGTTCTTCCGTAGAGAAGGTTGCTGTAAACGGATGATTGAAGTAATGAAGTAGTTAGGAGTCTCAACCGTGTTGTTACCATCCTCAGGTTTGCACGAGGAACTCGCAGATTCACCAGACAGCGAAGGATTTGTCGTTGTGAACACCCAGAGCTCCAAGACCTCAAAATTGAAGTCAATAGAGTCGTCCTTCATGCAGAAATCCACAGCAATCTCGTCATCGGTCAAGACAACGGCCATGGCCACGCCCATCAAACACACGTACTCCACGGAACATTTGACAGAAATATCACCAAGAGGAGCTCACTCCCCGTCAATACACGGTGACGATCACAAAGTGACGGGTGACATGTCACCTTTCCGCCGAGACAGCCCCCACCGTATTTCCGGACTCAGGAACATTTCCACTCCCACTTTCCTGAAGAGGGCGTGGTCAATGGACAGTCAAAAACGGCACAGGATAGCTTCTGAGAGCGCTGCGACGCCCGGCACGCCCCCTCGAATGGATGTAGTCTCTCGGTCAGTACGAGAAGCGCCATCTCGGCGACCGTTTTCCGCCAACTTTGAGGACACATCATACAGTCCGCGACCCCTGTCAGCCAGTAGGACGACCACTGGTCAGAGTGCTCCGGCCTACTTCTTCATGGGCAATGTTTCACCTTACAACAGCCCGCCTTCCTTGCGGGAACAAAGCCCGCTACAACTCACGATGGGCGATCCCAGTCCACCGTCATTCCAACCCTTCACCACCCCTCCCGAGCTTTCCGAAACAACCATCATGGATGTGAGTTTCCCTTATCATAGCTTCTTTTGTAATCAAGTGTCGGTATATCATCACTTTTTGGACGGGTATAGAACTGTGTATTGAGGAGATCCCCCACTGCAGCTGAAATGTGATACTGTTATACAGTATCTCTTTGTTGAGTTACACTTCCCCCGTTTTTGCTTTTCTATCTTTATGACCTGAGTTCTGAGCCATCACACTCGAATATTGTCCCCTCATCACTATAGTAAAGCCGTGTATAATAGTTGATCCCCGTAGGACCATCAACGGGAAATGCTCGACGATTTCCAGTCTGGTTTACAGTACTCACAAGCGATCAGAGAAGCTGCAAACCTCCTCGACAAGCCCTTCTCACCCACTGACTTCAAGGATAGGATCAAGTGAGATATCCACATGATCATATCAAGTGCTTCATGTCTATTCCAGGAAATCGCATCGTTATCTACTTTATAATCATTGTTATCTACTTGATAATCTTCTCATTCCAGATTGCAGCAGAAGTTGATTCTCTGTCAGAAATCGGAAACGATTCTGTCGAACAACATCCATGCAGCTAAAGAACAGCTTTTCGCTAAAACGATATCACCTTCGAAGACCTTCAAAGAGGTAACCGTCTCTGCGTTGTTTCACATAACATTCAATATCAACATCCACTCTGACAACACATCGTCAACATCCACTATGACACATCGTCAACATCCACTCTGACAACACGTCATTAGCGACATTTAACTCACACAACCCCAACCCAGACGTTATACGCGGTGTACGGTGAGTTCTGTGCGGTGCACGATATGAAATTGTCCCTGGAGAGGGAAATCTCCGCCTTGCCCCCTTCCCCGGATGAGAACACTTCCTGTCCAGAGGAGATACTCCTAGCCTTCGCTTTCGAACAGGTTCTCCAAGTGTGATCTGACATCTTTCTATCGTTCACACATTTCTAGCCTCACGTGATTACAACCTGGCACGTGGGTAAACGTGGGTACTTATCGAATAATCATCATACGACAATTCACCCCCCCCCTCCTACAGATAAGATCCGGCATACTGGATGAAACATACGGTCAAGTAGGTGAATGTATCAAGCGGTACAGACTGTCCCTGGCCATTATCATGGGTCTGCTCACAGACGTCACCTCGGACCATGATCGACGTATCCTCCTCAAGTACGAGAACGGACTCCAGATACGGATAGACAACCTGTACGGCAGGAGACGTATCCTGGGTTGAGGGATACCTTGAGATGGGGCGCGCAGAGACATGGAGTACCGGGGGTGGGTCTTTCCTAGAGCAATGGGTTCATGCTAGAGTATTGGGTTTTCCTAGAGCAATGGGTACATGCTAGAGTATTGGGTTTCTCTAGAGCAATGAGTTATGGGTACATGCTAGAGTATGGTGTTTTCCTAGATATAGAGCAATGGGTAAATGCTAGATTATTGGGTTTTCCTACTCCTAGAGCAGTGGGTACATGCTAGAGTATCGGGTTTTCTAGGCGTTTAGACTAGAGCAATGGCAGGTGCTATCAATTTAGGTCTTGTAAATGCTATAATGATAGGTCTCTGTGCTGTGAGTGTGTGAGGTTGGCTACTGCATCTCCTCCCAGTCCCTTCATCCGTGCTTGGAGGGAAAGTTATATTTGATTTTATTTGTTGATTATAAGGCACACCGCCAAGTCTCGCGCTTTGTTTCGAAAACCGTATTAATTCTAAGGGGCACAGTTAATTGATATTTCAGAGGTTTTATTCTAACAGGGATTTTAACCACAGTTTGCCACATGGCCTTCTTCGGAGACTTTAATCATACGGCAACATTTTTTATGATCTTATCATATGCTCAATCATCTGACATTCTCAGTCTTACTACCGCTTACTACTACTATTGGAATGAGGTAATTTTGGTCATTGGTGTCACTTTGGGACAAAGTTAACACAACATGGTCGCCTTCTTAGTCCTTATGGCTACTGTTTCATGAAGAACCGTCATTCTATTTATTATGTAAATGTTGTTTGGATGATGTTATACGGACTGTCTTATGTACGCACAACAGTAGAAAATCGCAAAAAAATGAATTTTATAATGTGTAGAAAGAAAATTGTAAAAATAACTATTTATATTAAGTATTATTTAGTATTAATATGAATGTAAAAAACGTTAATTGTTCTACTATTATTGTTTAGAAAATCAAGAAAAAAAGCAACTATTATATTGGGGCTACTTTTTTAATTTAATTGAAAATTAAAATGAATTTAAGGTTGCTATAGGATTATTACATTTTATAGCAACGATTTGGCTCTGTTGATATTGTATTGAAGGATATGTGATGTTGTATCCCTCTTGTAATGATGTAGGTTACTTTTCGGATTAGGATTCTCGTAGTCGGCATGGGAATACACATTTAGGTTTGAAATATTTACAATGATGTGATTTTAAGCTTAAAGAGAATGAATTGTCGGCGAAGGCCTAATTATTAGGTTATTAAGGTTAGTCGAACTTGTTGAAAAGGGCATTCTCAACCGATAAATGAATAATTGATTCCGTTTTGGATTAGAATTAATTCCATAATCAACAACTACTAATTTTGGAGTTTTAACCTGAAAACTAAACCGCATATGTTTCTGGCTGCTTAATGAATCCCTTTATGATCATTGCCCAGGCGTTTTTATCTTTTTAACTTCAGACTGTCAGAGTCACCATTGATTAAATATTTCTAATTTTCGACTTATGAATCAGTAAGATCAATTAATTAATTAATCGATTAAATTTAATTAGTTAATTGGTGTACCGCGTTTCCCAAAACTATGTGTTAACTGTTCAGTTTGTATTGCCCGTTTATTGTTTTTCTCCATGCTCCAGTTACAGCTGGTGTCGGTAGAGTGTTGTTCTTCACCATGCAAACACAAGGAAAATTTTCTACAATTTGCAAATCAAATTGAAAAAAAGCATCCTTTCAGTAGCACTTTATCGATTGCCAGCTGTATCTTCATCGCGATTTGTCGATGTTTTACTTCATTTTTATTGAGTTTATCCAACACAGGTCCTATCATAGGTCTGTCATGGGATTATACATATTACACTTGCAGCGCCACAACAAGACCCCGTCCTTTCAGATCCAATTCCCATGGCAAGCCTCGAAACAATATTTGCCTTCGATGATATTGTATACTATGATCATTACAAAAGTGTTTCTTCACTGCAAACCACTTTTTCTTCTTTTCGTTGACTCTACTATTCACTTACACTTACAAAAACAGTTGACAAATTGAGATAACATCAGGCTACAATGCAACATATTAAAGTTACCGTAATACCTTGCCTCTAGCCTGAGACAACTCTTTCGCTGATATATGATTTTGTACTGATTTCCACAGCGCACGCAATTGATCCGTCCGTGGATACTGATAATGATAGCTGACGTGATCACTTACATGTATTGATAACATTAACAAGTGGATTAACTGTTACTTGACAAAAAACAAACTCTATAGCTTCCTTGAAATCTGAAATCGTGGGATGACAAAATTGTGAACATATTAACAAACTAACAACTGAAATATCTGAAAATGGTATTTATCTAAAACATCAAAAATATCCTAATACTATACCTATCAATACAAAATGTTTTTCTTAATACAAGTACGTACAACTTAACTAAACACGAAATGATGAACGATGAACCAGAAATTTGAAGAATATATTCTCAAAAGAATATCTTCCCAAGCCGAAATGACTAAACTCTGACGGCTGAGTGCTGACTTCAAAAATAAATTAAATTTAGTCTTCGTAAAAAATATCAATACACATAATACTAGTGATACAATTATTTGCTATTTTTGTGAGGGGTTGAACAGTTTAGGAAGGTCCTGCCAACACTTCCAATAGTCCTCATCGACTTTCTCAGATGTCCTCAGCGCCCAATCAGTCACCTTCAAACTCAGAGACGATTCAAACATGAACGACTGAAAAGTATGAATCACACAAAAGAATCACACAAATGAATTGATTTGCTCAAATGCATGTCAGTATCATATGAGAACATGAGTGAGGATGTACCTGTGTGTTATCTGCCACCCTAACAGGTGCTAAATGGCCGGTGCTAGCACCCATGAAACACTTGGTGTCTGGGCCGTGTGGTGTCATCATACTGTGGAGTGACGCGCCGCCCGGCATAAACTCGCCCTCCTTCGCCTCGTAGTTGCCGAATATCAGACCCATAAACTCACTCATACAGTTGCCTGTGGGTGTCATACGGTAGGAGTGTATTGGATTGGGGGCTGGATGTTTGTACAGAATATGTGAAGGAATGTACAGACTACTTGTGTCAAGATATCACACCATGTGTACAGTGTACACTGTACTACAGTGTGGGGTATACAATGTACTACAGTGTATACTGTACACTGTATCGGAATGTACACAATGTACACACTCACGGTGGTAGTACGGCGGTCTGAAAGTGTGGTCTTGAACCGCCCAGCGGGGAGGGAAAATGACAAAGTCACAGAGCGCCGTGCCAGTCAACTGTCCGGGACAGGTCAAGACAGTGAAAATTGACGGGTCCTGCGACAAATGGGGTAATGTTTTTTACAAAGATCTTACAGAAAATCCGAGGGGAAATTCCGAGGGTTTGAACCGAGAAAATCATATCTAGATTATATACTTACAGCGTGGTCAAAAGCCGTGGCGTTGATAACCATGAAATTCTTGAGGTTGTACTTGTAGGGTGCGTAGTTTCCATGCCAGGCTACCACATCGAATGGAGAGTGGTCCTGTATAGAGTCACAACTATTACAATGTGTTATTTGTGGGTGAAACTTTGGCTGCCTGCCAACCAATCATAGCAAAGTTTTGCACCCCTGAATTTTGCAATGAGTTATATGTTAGTGACTTCCTGTGAATCGGCAAACCTGAGTGGCAGTGAATATTTGTCCCTGGTACTTGGCGACAATGGTATGTTCAGTCTCAAGATCTTCATACCAGCTCACTGGTGTCAGAAAATCACGTGGGTTCGCTAACCCATTAGCACCTGCACGGATAGTGTAATTAGAGATACCACCATCACTGTGTGATGTGTCTGTGTGTATATATTGAAATATTAGGAGGCATACCGATAGGTCCTAAGTTTGGCAGGACAAAATGGTTTCCCCAAACTTCAAGAATGTAGCCTCTACAAGGTCCTTTTACATCCACTTTGAACCTTATTCCTTGCTAAAATTACTACATTATTGATATGTTCAACAAATGACCCGTATCAGGAGGAGCAATCATGTTGAACAATGAACCATCAGTACCTGAATTACACAAATTTCGTTCGGCAGAACCTCCATTTTGCCCATCTCTGTAGTTATGGAGAGGGCGCCATGCTGGGGCACGATCAACCAATCGCCGTCACCGTTGTAGAACGCCCTGAAATGAGCATACGCCATGAACTATCTTTTTTCTTTCAGACAGACCGCTATCGTAGGGTCGTGCGTACAACGTCATGACGTCAGCGAGCGCATCGAATATCGATCGAATAAATAATCAATTAATTCAACATCCGCGCAGCAACTCTCTCGAATTAAGTGCGGCGCGTTACTGCTAGACACAATAATGCAGAGAATTGGAATTGTCCCATCTCGTCAACAATATCAGTCCTGAATCCAAAACTTCAATAAAATCTATTCCTACGTCAAGTAAATGCAATAGCCTCAGTATGGTGTAACGAATGGCCATTCCTTCGTTACACCTGTCTGTTCTGACGATATGGTATTCTGGTATCAGCGCATACCTACGTCACATTTAACTATTTAACTATAGAGATGTGACATTTATCTATTTTACTTGAGTGGTGTCAGCGAGTTGTGACGAATGGGGTACACAATCGTCACACAGCTCTGTTCTGATGTACTGGTGTCAGCGCATTCCAATGTATGCATTCCTACGTCACAGTCATGCAGTGGTGTCAGCAAGCTGTGACGAATGGGGTACTCAATCGTCACACAGCTCTGTTTCGACGAACTGGTGTCAGCGCATNCAAGTTGTGACGAATGAGTACCCCAATCGTCACACAGCCCTTTCTGACGAAATGGTGTCAGCACATTCCATCGCAAGCATTCCTACGTCACAGTTATACAGTGGTGTCAGCAAGTTGTGACGAATAGGGTATTCAATCGTCACACAGGCCGATTTTGACGTACTGGTGTGAGCGCATTCCATTGTATGCATTCCTAAGTCGCAGTAATGCAGTAGTGTCAGCAAGTTGTGACGAATATGGAACCCAATCGGCACACACTACACAGACCTTTTCTAACGTACTGGTGTCAGCAAACTGCCACTATGTTTGGAAGCACTTCATGATATGCACACCCTTGATCTGAAATTCCATCTCAGGAGCGACAACCAAAAAGCAAATCAAGTCTCCAAATTACACGCTTGGATGAATTTCGTGATTTATCAGTAACTCTTCGGTCACTTAATTCAGTCAGAAACGTCACAAAGAATCTATTGTTGATTCAGATTGAATTCATTGGGCAAACATGAACCACTATTGTAGTACAGACTTCATTGACTCCACAACTCAAAGTAGCTTCATCTCATTACTCATCGAATTCAACAACAAAGCCACTAACTGTTGAATAGAATCAACAGTGCTAACCAAGTTATAGCAGATAACTACAAAAACCAAGTATTGCGTTGGTTACCGCAGACACTTGTTATAGCTCTATCATGAAACCCCTCGCGATATTGACACTACTTCTCTCCTGCTCTGTTAACAGTGCGGTGTTGGAGTATGACACCGATTTTGACCCCCAAACACACACTGAACCCGGAGTTCGAACTGATGTCCTTGATCTGGATTCCTGGCTGGACTATGCTCTGGGATCACATTCCGGACTGAGCTATGTGTACGGGTTGTATAGGTCAAAGTACGGAGTTTCCCACGGGAACCACGAAACAACCGATAGACTGAGGATTTTCAGAGAGTACCTGGTTAGAGCGCGGAGTCTGAGGGAATCGTCAACCATATCATGGAATGTGGGGCTAACCACATTCGCACACAAGACACAGTGTGAGAAATCACTCCTCAAAATGGGGAATAAAACCGATCATCTGGACTTCTTTGACACCACATCTCCTTGTCAGAAAGATTATCATTTCCTATTCGACGATGACAGTAACGGATTGATGTCTGGTGGACTAACGCCTGCCCCTGTCTTTGACTGGAGAGCGTATGGGGCTGTCACACCTGTCAAGGACCAGGAGGACACGCCCAATTGCTGGGCATTTGCAGCGGTAACAGTGATGGAGGCATGGTTAATGAGGTTGACGGGAGATATAGATGAGTTATCGACACAGGAATTGTCTGACTGCGTGTACTACGGCAAGAAGGACCACTTCATTGGGGGCGGGTGGCCACACCACGCGTGGGACCATGTCAAGAATGAGGGCAGGATCGGATACAGATACCAGATCCCTGAGCGATTGGAGGGGAACGCAGGCTCCTGTAATTATGGGTGGGCAAAGAATGCACTCCAGGATTTCGGGGTGGAGGTGGAGAAAGTGGCGTCACTGAAAGGGAAAGCCACCACGGCAGAGGACTACATGCTGATTATCAACAAGTTCTCTCCCATTGCAGTGATCATCAAACCAGACGACGACCTCACAGACTTCTACGTAGGAGGTCCGTACGACCCCAGATTAAGCACGCAATGCGCTACTGCTGAGCCACATGCAGTGGCCATAGTGGGATACGACCAGAAATACTTCTACATCAAGAACAGCTGGGGACCCGACTGGGGCCACAGTGGCTACGTTTGGTGGATTAGGGCCAAGGGGACGGAGACATGCGGTCTGTATAATCACGCCAGCGTGGTACAAATGAGGACCAAATATCAGTTGCAAGAGAAGAAGGAGTAAACAGTGGGACACTGGGACAATGCATTATCCCTGAACATTGCCTTACGAGTGAACATTTACAATAACCATTGAAAAGCGTAGTTACTGCTTCACAATGACCCTATTGCAAATTCCCTTGACACCAACTTGACACCAACTTTACCTGTTATCCATACTGGTGTTGCACGTGTATACGTGTATGGCTGCACCGTATCTTGTACACGGGTCACCGGCACCACACACAGTGTGTATTCCCTGTACAATGTACAATGTACATCAGTGTACAAAGTAAATCAGTGTACAATGTTCATCAGTGTACGATGTTCATCAGTGTACAAAGTACATCAGTGTACAATGTACACCAGTGTACAATGTACATCAGAATACATCAGATCAAAAGTGGTTATGTAGAATTCCATATCATTTATTTGCACTTTTTCCACTTTTCAATGTCAAATTCGTGTACACAAGACTAACCTGGACGAAATCCACATTTTCTGCATCTTTGGGGAAATCAAACGGTTTCCAACGCAACTGAAGTTAGAGCAATCAATTGTGGTTATCCCAGTAAACAATGCTCCGTTAGAATATAACTTGTGTACAAAGTACACTGTACATCATTCAATACATATTATCCATACGTTCATAAGGGTACACCCTAGGGTGTGATGCTTCATTGTCTTTACAGTATATACTGCGACATAAACTCTTACAATATCAAACGCTGACCAAAGAAGAAGAAAATGTCAAACGCATGTCATACATTGTGACTTGTGTAGTAGAAGTGTAACTATTGGCGGCTTGGTGCCACAATTTTAATATACTGTTACCATACCTGCTGTGGTGTTATGGGTGTGCTACTAGTCATGTTACCATACCTGCTGTGGTGTGATGGGTGTGCTACTAGTCATGTTACCATACCTGCTGTGGTGTGATGGGTGTGCTACTGAAGTCGTTGTGGTGAAATTCAGCAGGGTCGGACTCGTATGGCTGATGCATGACTGACGGTCTGATACGGTATAGCCATCTGAGAGAGGGAGAGGGATGTTCGGTTAGAGAAGATAGATGAATAGTATACCGGTAATAATAATATTATTCACAACAATAGCTGTAGTGGGTATAAATAGTTCTAAATAAAACAGTTAATATTCTGAATATATGTGTGTGTTCAACTCATGAGTACAATAAAGTTCACACGCCGAAGGAGCAGTTAGTAATGGACATGTTATCAATTAATGAGGACAGAGAGAGCTATAATGGACGGAATATGGACAAACTGTCCTCTTGATGTACTCTGAGTATGTTTACATGCTCTATTATAGACCGTGTAGAGTGCGTCGTTTACTCACTCAATGCCCGGTTATTGCAGTGTTTACTCTCAGTACAGTACATTGGAAATGATTATACTCTCACAGAAAGCAAGAGAGGGAGAGAGGGTGGGTGGAAGAGAGGGAGGGAGGGAAAGAGGGAGAGAGGGAGTGAGGGTGGGAGAGAGGGTGGGAGGGGGGAGGGGGGTTGGGGGGAGGGGTTGGTGTGGATTTGGGGGGAGCTGTGGTGTGATGTTTGGGGTGAGGGGAGGGGTAGGGGGATGGTA
>CAMPET010000018.1:411716-423814 GCA_946803715.1 Beroe ovata | reverse complement strand
TTTTACTGTTTACAGTAAACACCGGGTAATGGCTAGTGTACATTGTACAAGTTTAACTATTATACCACAAGCTTTGTATTCCATTAAGCTGGTATTCAAGTGGGTTTCATTGTCTAATCTGATCAATAGAAGTTAACTTGATCAAGGAGTTGATTTCAACAAAACAGTCTTACAACATCTTCATCTCATCTCTTGTGTGACTCCACACACGAACACTCACGCTCATTCGCCAAGCATACAGAAGATTATACAGAATGTGAGGAATGCAGCAACTTTAAATCGTCTCAATACACGGTGTGTGTGTGTGTGTGTGCGCGTGCGTGTATTTTCACAAAACATTTCCTTGCGTTTCAACATGTACAGTTTCTACTGAGGCATGATCGTAGTTTTCACTGGGAGAGAGAATCTCACACATCAAGAGATCGATGCCATCTACTCTTGTAAAAGAAACAGGACTTTCTCCCACAATATCCATGATTCAATGAAGGAATGTATACCAAGTACCATAGTTCATGGCTTCATCCCATTAACTGATCAGTGATCCAGTAATAAGTCGTGGGAAGTACTATAATGAACTTTGATTATAATTGAACTTCTTATTTGTTTAACCACACACAATTATATAATCCACACTATCAATAATGTAGTAACCTGACACCAGTTGTACTGCAGTTGCAGCTGATGACTCACCGTCATACACGTCGTATTATGCAAGATCCTAGCTCTCATCTCACGATGAATATTTTACAGCTCACCCAAGATCAGAAAACCTATCACAACAAATTCTCCCCACTCAATGTCAATGTCCACTATCAGAATAAGTATCTCTCAATACATGTTATCTCACTCACGTGCGTTGGTTTGTTTCCCGGGGAGCTGTGAATGCCGTACCGGACAGTTGCTCCGCGTACAGACCGTACGAGCACCGCTGCGGGTTGTTCTGTCCCTCGGGTAACGCTCCGGGCAGACACTCAGTTGCGAACTCATTTCCAAACCCGCTCTGGTACTCTAACTGGCAGCCCGCCTGAGGGTGTGTGTTGAGAGGGTGTGTTGTGGGGGTGTTATACAGCTTGTAAGTGGAATTAGAGTTCCTGTGTCGCTGTATTTCTGAGGTTGGAGTTCGGATATAGTGACTAGCAGTTAGAGTGTGATTTTCAATTCCATTCTTGGCGTATATCAGGGTATGTGAAGTGAGGGAATAGTGATTTTAGTAGCTATATGTTGTGAATATGAAATCGGGTTGCAGCAGGCGCGCATACCTCTACACGGATACATGCTTTACAACCTAGCTTTATCTTGATATTTACCAACTGTTGTACGAAGTAGAACTATTGGCAATAGTCCAAAACTCTTGCCAAAAATCTGTTTGTATCACTCAATAAAGTCGATATGGTACAGCAAGTGTATAGCAAGTGTGAAGTGTGATAGACACTGTGCGACTGTAATGAGATGTTAATTAGTTAATGACAATAGGATAGAGACTCATTAACATATACGACCTAGGTACTGTAGGTGGTACACACACACTGGCCACTAGGAGTGGTGGTGTCAGAGTACTATGATAATCATGATAACAGGCAGGATGAGGGCACGAAATGAGAGTGGACTTGTTATACAGTGGGGTCAATTCGGATGTATTCATACAATGGAGGAAAACTGATTGAATTTGGTGAGAATACGAATCATCAATCATCATACGAATCATCATACGAATCATCATACGAATCATCAATCATTCATACAATCTAACTGTATCCAAATTGGGATGATGATTGATGAATAATCTATAGTGGCACAAAATACACAGCTCAATTATTCTATATTTGGGATAATCACCTTGGCATTCTTACCACGGGTACCATCGTCGTTTGGGGCACGTCTTTTCCTTTCCTGTACATGGGGAAAATGTGTGATTGTGTGATAATCACGCAATTCTGAGATTGTGTGATAATCATAACCAACACCAAGATAATCACTCCTTGATTAGAAATCAATACTGTAATTCATTCAGCAGGTCAATTTGTGGACTGTACCGTGTACAATGTTCAGTTTACATTGTACAATTGTACAGTTTACAGTATTGTACATTGTACATTATACAGTATACAGTATGCTTCTGATAACTCGGCTTCTGATAACTCGGCACACAATCTTCTGATAACTCTTCTGATAACTCGGCACACAATCTCCTATATAGTCTCTTGAATGGATTTATATACGCGATTTCACACACACATGTTACCGCATACACATGTGACATGACAGAGCTGAGATGAATGAAAACAACGCGAAAATCACATACAATTTACTACTACAATCACATTACCACTATTGGGTAGGGGGGTCCCACAATTTCATTACACATCGGTAACCGATAACTCTTACACCAACACGCGCAGAGAGCACACACACACACACACATTTACGATCATGAAAATGTATCACTGAGTTGACAGGCATCATAGTGGAAATACACTCGCCGATACACACATACACACACAAACAAACGATAGGTACACACTCAAACACAAACACATACAAGCCAAGTCTACAAACATATCTATATATACAAACACACTCACACACACTCACACACACTCACACACACTCACACACGTCACACACACACCCACACACACCCACACACACACACAAACTCACACACATTAATCATACTTTGTAGTGCGGAGTTTTCAGGCCACGTAAAATATTTTTTTCTTAGCATACCACAGTCTCATATCNACACACACACACACACACACTCTCACACACAAACTCACACACATTAATCATACTTGGTAGTGCGGAGTTTTCAGGCCACGTAAAATATTTTTTCCTAGCATACCACAGTCTCATATCCATAAGTCGAGGATTCTCGAAAATTCGAATTCTCGTTACTACTTTGTACTACATTTGAAACACGTATAATACAAGACATAAATAATAATGTCCACCCCTTTCATTGTGAGAAAAAAACAGAGGAATGTGTTGAAGCCACCTGGCAAAATTAACTTATTTCAATTTTATCATGCTAATTTCCTTTCTCAAGTCATGTACACATCTGACTACCTATAGAGCGAAAAGCAACAGAACATAATACACGGGCAATGACGTCACGGAAACATAGACCAAATAACTTACCCCAAAACTCATAGTCCACCCAGAAACCTAGATCAGAGGTAGATTTTAGCTAATTGTGAGATTATCGCTTCAAAAAGATGAGAAATTCTGACTTTCATGTCGAATTTCAAAGAAAGACAACCCTAATTGGCGTAATATCAATTTTGATTAACATGATAAGATAATAATACATTTCACTATGTCCCAAAGGATGAAACCATTAGCTCAAATATTGAAATTATGAATTGATTTCCTCATTTGTAATATATTAGAAGTGTATCTACAATGACAAGTGAAATTCATACCAACAAAATGTCATGATATTAAAGAAAGAAATAACGAATAAAATATATCGTTTACTTTTTAGAGCTTCTTTTCCAAGAACAACACATTAATAATGAAGTTGAATAAATTCGTCCTATTATATGATGGAATGCAAACTATAACAATGCTTTATGATCCGAACTCGAGGACTATTACATTTCCTCCAGACTTACTCAGCACCTTATCCCCAGTCAATAAATGTACATAAATACGACCAGGCTAGCAATGCTCAGTGCTCACAACCAACACGAGACTTAACCAACATGAAAGTGTGTCTGCCCCAGAGTAAGCACATCACGGTGCCAGAGAATCCAAAGACATGATAGCAACTGAAATTCCAGTATATATTATGTTAAGAAAAATTTTTTGCTCATTCTGGGTTAAATTTAAAAAGTCAATTTTCATTCTTTAGGATGAAAGTGTATCATGTATTTTCCACCATTAGCAACATCAATGTCCATTCATGAAACATAACTGTATATTCTAATCATCATTGTCATCAATGAAGTCATCAAGCTTGTCAGCAACATCCTCAACTTGATCCACAACAGAATCTATCATCTCTTCCTGTTCTTGCAAAAAGGGCCTGTAATTGAAGTTTGTTGACTTGGAGATGAACCTCAAGAAGTGATTAATTATCAGATAGGTACAATAGCAGAATTTCTGATCAGAAAGATAATTGGAACCTGATGAATCTAGTGTAGATGAGAGAAGCTCCATTGAAATTGACCATCCAGAGTAGGAAACAACACTTGATAAGAGAGTAGAATGGGATCCAGAAAAGGAGGTAATCAGAGAAGAACTCAATGATGTTGAAATAGCTAGGAAACAAAAGATTGTTAGCAATAGAAATTCTAAAATCCTAATTTCTCCTTGATGAGCATTTTGCTATGATTTGCACAGGCCCAATACAGGACCCACTACTAAGACTATGGGTGATTACTGATCACTTGTATTGTGAAATTACCTGTATACAATCCAGTAGGTTAGCCATTGGGTATCATCTCTTGTATCTGGGGACTCAACTGCTTTGAATGAGAGATAAGCAGGGAAAACAAAACCAATAAAGTCACAGAGGAACGGAGATCCATAGCCAATGGCAAGCCAGACTGCAGTCAAACCAAGTACTCCCATAACCAAGTTTACTTTCCCAATCTGAAAAAACACATGTGAGAAATGAAAGAGAACCTAAGGAATGTCAAAGCACCAGAATTTAGTTCATAGTGCATGTAGAAACCAAAAAAGAATGCATCATGACCTTTGTTACATCTGATGCCTTCCCCACAAGTTCATCTGCAAAAGGGTGGCGAGCAAGCACATCCTCAATTGCTTTCCTAGATTTCTCAATATAAGCAGCCATGACTATTGATAATTCTTATGTTATCAAAGTCTGAAAACTCTTTCAGGGTTGTTTGTACCGGCAAATCTAAAGTCCTTCAATGTTTAACAAATGGATTAACATCTTTGCTTACCTACCTTTTATGGAAATAATTCTAACAAATTAAAACACCATTCAATTGATCAGCAAGATATTCTGGCCACATCAATTTAACAATACAAGCCTGGCTCCAGTACATAGACGTATTGCAGACAGCACAAGTCACTTTCTTAAAAAAACAAATGTCACACTTATAAGTACCCAGACCTCAAAAGTGTTGTCGAATGTTATTTGTTCACTGCGCAAGAAACAGTGAACATCCATATTCGGCAACATTGCATGCCAGGCTTGTCGATCGATGATAGACCCGCCTGTTTCTATTGCGCCGCGCGCAATAGAAACAGTGGACAGATAACATCCGGCAAAGGGATAAAAGGGTAGGGTGTAATCCTACAATGATGCAAGCCGCGAAGCGGCTTGGGTCAGCCGCTTTATAGTTTGCTTCAGATTATAGTTTGCTTCAGATTGCGCCGCGTGCAAAACGAAATTCTCGACAGGGTCTATCATCGATCGACAAGCCTGGCATGCAATGTTGCCGAATATGGATGTTCACTGTTTCGGCCTTCGATGAAGGCGCGCGCGCCGCGCGCAAGAAACAGTGGACAGATAACATCCGGCAATTATCCCTGGCGTCGGGGCGGATTGGAAATCGCGCGCACCGACGGTAGGGTAAAATCCTACAACTTGCATCAGTGGTCTAGCATCGCCAGACAAATGAAAAGATGTTGTTCAATTTCTCCATTACTATTTATCTGATTTGCGCGCAACATATAAATGACCTGAGCTGCATGAAAGGTAACGCGCGTCGCGCGCAAAACAGTAAAATATTTCATTTATTGCCCTTTATAGGCCCTACTGTCGCGAGCCGCGAGCGTCAGCTTGTTGAGAATGAGCGACGCGCCGTTGTCGATCGATGATAGACCCTGTCGAGAATTTCGTTTCGCGTGCGCGGCGCAAACTTATCCTCAGACAGCTTCGCGGCTTGCATCTGCGGTCTGGCATCGCCCAACAAAACGGTACGCGCCGACGCTCAACTTGAGCGTAAGCAGCGCGCGCGAAATCAGCGCCGGGTCTATCATCGATAATCACAAATCAGTAATCCTCAACTTCATGATAACCTCAAAATCAAATTCCAAAAACTACAAGTACAACTTGAACTGCAACTCGATTACAATTACAACTCTATTCTATTTCTAATTCTTGATCTTGAATGATCTTGATTACATTAACATAAATATTGTACTTGTAGTAAATTCTACCGACGTACCGTATAACTATAAGTATGAAGTATAACATGCAGTTTCAGTCATAACTATTAGAAATAGAATATAACTCAGTCTAGTCGCTAGGATAAAATCCAGCCAGCGATTCATATGGTGGGAAAATGGAATAATCCTAAAAGTTGCTACTCCGATGCAGATGTTGCAATGACAAGCAGAACACCTTATCCTAACCTTATCAGTTCAGCTAAATAGGGTGCAACTAAAATCTGTCCCTGTACTCATGACTCATACTGATACAGAGTGGACTTGGTGTGGAACTGAGAAAGACTGGTGGCAGCATCTCCCCAAATTGACGGTTGTCGCGATGACTGATCGTCAGAGAAAGTGGTTGTATTGCGGAGAGAAGAAACTGTGACCAATCATCAGCAAGGAAATGTTGAGAAGGAGGAGGTACCAGACAAGATCACTGATTCCAAATATCACCCTGTTATCGGTCAGCATCCTGAAACAGGGCAGATGATACTGATAATATCAAGAATTCCTAAATCGTTATATCAGGACATTCATCTACTCGAACTGATTTTCTGCATGTGTGTTTTTGCAGGCATCTCTGCAGTCTCCAGTTGAGACACTGCAACTGCAGCAAAAAGAAAATACTGTATATGACGACATCATGAACACCCTTAATTTCTGAGTCAGCTAACTGGTTATGCTACAATTACCTGTTGAAATAAAATGTGAAGAATGAGGATGCGAGGAATGTGGACCCAAGCATTTCCATGGTGTGCTGCGTCTTCACGCCTGATAAATAAGAATTCATAGTTCCATAACAGTTGTCTTATCTTGAAACAACATAACAGTACTAAACTCTCTCTTTTACTTTATACTCTCTGCTTAGTCATAGTACTCAACCAACGCAATTAGTAATAGCACTGAACCATGTGCAGTTAATATAACGCAATTTGAACCAAAGACTCCATATCGCATTCAGTAAAGCTATACTCCTATTTACCCGTATAGAATATGGTGACAATGCTCAAACTCCACAAGAGTTTGGTCATGATATCATCGAGTCGGGGGCCAAACAACAACCTGCAATATACGTACGTTAGGCTATGTTTTGGGAAATTGCCAAGTTTACCTTTTCAACACATGGGTCAAACCGGTTGACGCATACCTTGATAAGAAAAATCAACCCTCACAGGTTTGGGGATGGGCGACTAAAATTAGATAAAATGAGGCCCCACCAATTTGCGAATAGTCGATTGAACTTCAATCGTATTCATAAGACACCTAGAGGAGACGAAGGAGCCGAGTAGTATGAGATGAAGAGGGATACTGGTGTCGGAGAGACGGATAAGATCGTGTATCTGCAGTGAGAGCAGGGCAAGAGATATCATACCGACAGCATGGCACACTGAGCTCATCTCCCTGTACGAGATCTGTACTACACGACTGGGTAACAGTGATCGGACCACGCCCAGCACTCCCAGTACCAGGAATCCACCATACGTTACAACTCCGCTGCATCCTGAAATACGATAAAATGGTCAGGAACACGGGGAATACTTCTAGAGTGGATAACTTCGACACGCGTTATCTGATAACATTTTTCAAGGAAAGATCGCGCGCCATCAGTTTTTTATTTCTCAAAACACTGAGAAAATTTGTCCGTTTCACAACACGTACCCAGATTGAGCATGTCACGTTGTTTGATGAGTGTTAGAACATATGAACACGTGAGGGAGAGGGTGACGTGGCCGACTAGGAGCAGAGTACTGCTGGCAATACCCTTCATCACGTCACGTGACTGATAGAAAACGTGATCAGAGTACACATTTTGGGGGAATTTAGGGGTAGTATGGGAAGAGTATTATAGTGGGCGGTGGCGAATTATAATGCCAATGGTACGTTGGGCTGCATATGCCACATTGTCTCTCGAGGTGTGGCACAAATCGATCAAGTGCAAATTTGGGAAGTTCTGAAAAGGCAAGTCTTCGCATTGATATCAAAGAACCCAGTGCTCGATCAATAACAACGCACTACCAATACCATGCAGTTTTGTAGTACAAGCAGCTGTACTACAAGTATAGTAGAAGCATCTACATAGATCCTGAGTGTATAGTGGGTTTGTAATCACGGTAATGAGACGACTGTGAGAGCTCTCTGAGTGCACGTGTACGAATATTGCTGTGTCATACATACGAGGGACGTTAGCTACGGAGCCCCATCATGGACCAGCTAAAAGTTAGGAATGTCTACGATTGACTAGGTTTAGGCTATGGCTAGAAGGTTCCTGGACATACAGAAGAACATGAAACAAAATCGAGATGGTATAATTGTACTTGTAGAGTCTGGATTAGTTCCATATACAATCATGGTACAGTAGTACAGTGCAAGAGAAGCTAGCGAGATGTGTGTATGCATCTTTGCGAGGTATAAGATTCAACTGGCGTAATTGCTTAATGAGGTGATTACCAGAGTAATTATGTGATTACATGTAGGAGGAGAGGGGAGTGGTCAGTGAGAGAGACTGAGACTTGAGAGTAGGGAGTCTGCAATTGGGGGGAGGGGATCAATTACTGATAGCTGCTACAGGAGAATGGGCAATTATACTCGTGTGTGTGCGTGTGTGTGTGTATGTGTGTGTGTCTTTTTTCATGACTGTTTCAGGGATGTATGTAATTGTAAGGTCAAGACGGATGTTACATAAACTCTTTCCTTCAGGAGGCCAATTGAAAGGTCATTCTTCATACAAATCCAAATGAAAAGTCAAATAAACAGCTGTCAATCGAAACGAAGAGGAACAAGATACATGGGAAATTGTTGCACACCAGACTCAAAGTCCATGGCACAGGGTTATCATCAACAAGCAGTTTCCACAATCTGCACCAGTGGTGCCGAGTACCTGCACTACATGATCTGAATCTCAGCACACTATGGGATTGTTGGCAATGTAGCCGGGTTGAACATCACAGTATGATAATGTCACGGGTACTGTAAACTACAGTTGGAATATTGTCGGGTGAAGTAATGAGCGAGGGTGAGAGGGCTGTGGTCTAAGCATTGTGTAACTGTCCCCCGGTTTCTGATATGTCCTCATCTGAAGCATCCAGTCCTAGTTTCACATATGTTCCCAGACTTCTGTCAGCAGTGTTCTTCATTTCCACCTCGGCATGCTCGAGACTCTGGGCACAGCAGAGCAGGATACTGATCACATTGGGCCATCTCATGCTGAGTGTGAGATGGGGTTGGGGGGTTATCATGGGGGACAGGGGTGGAGAGACGGGGTGAGGGGCAGAGGATGGGGGGATGGGGTTTGGGGATTACCGTCATACATTGCCCGGGATAGCTGGGCGTTTGGGGTACTGGGGTTCGGTATCACTGTACGGGATCGGCGGGGACATAGTATACCGGGAATTTGGTGGCTTGGGATCTGGGTTTATGAGGAAGGGGGTACAAAGAAATAGGAAACTGATTTAACTCAAAATACAAAATGATGGACAATAGAGAAGTGAGGAGAATTGTATGATACATACTGCTTATAAGGGCAGATAATTAATCATTAATCAAGGTTATGCAGATTATATAACAAGTGTGATTAGTCCAATATTGGATTCTGTGAAGAACCAGTTAGACTGCAATAGACCGCATGAGGCATTGTGGCTTTAGTCACGTGACCCTACTGAGTCTGTGTGTGAAACTTATCACTGACACCAGTCTGTTATGCATCACTGACACCAGTCTGTTATGCATCACTGACATCAGTATGTGACGTATCACTGACAACAGTGTATGACGTATCACTGACACCAGTCTGTGACGTATTACTGACATCAATATGTGACGATTACGAATCACTGACACCATTCTATGACGTATCACTGACACCAGTGTATGACGCCTCACTGACATCAGGATGTGACGTATCGCTGACGCCTGNTGACACCAGTCTGTTATGGATCACTGACATCAGTATGTGATGTCTCACTGACACCAGTATGTGACGTATCACTGACACCAATATGTGACGAATCACTGACACCAGTCTATGACGTCTCACTGACACCAGTCTGTTATGGATCACTGACATCAGTATGTGACGTATCGCTTACACCAATCTGAGACACATCACCTAACTAAGATTCACAGCTACACGATAGTGTGACTCAATTCGAAAATAACGGATTGGAACGCGATGGTCTTCGTCTCGAAGCCACTGTATAATCATAACAAAACACAGGCCCCTCCCTCTTACAGAAAGGGGGGCGGGGAAGAAAATGAGTAGTAGGTACATGCTGGGCGCATACAACAGCAGCACAAAGTACAGCTAGCTACTCCCTGTACAGGGTATGTACATGTCGGACAATACATTTGTGATGTTTATACCATGTTTGGAGGTGCATGCCGCGCCCTGAGGCAGCAAGGGAGGAGAGAGGAATAGAGAGGGAGAGGAATAGAGAGGGGAGAGGAATAGAGAGGGGAGAGGGGAGAGGGGGAGTGTGGTTTAGAGGGGGTGTTGGTGTCAATGTTTATATGGGAGCGGTGTCAAGCAGCGATAATACATATATGCGAGAAGAAAGGGGGTGAGAAGTTGCCTGGTCCTCGCTGTGTATCATGGAAAAAACAAATGATAGGAACAAAAGAACGATGAATGTGCTGTGCTTAGAAATCAAGACAATAGTAAACTCCATAGTCAACCTATAAAGGGGGAAGTATCAACAGAGGTTTGCAAGGAAGGATGATGGATGGTTAGACAGCGATAGTGGAGCGCATGCTTCACCTGCATAAAATATGCAACATACAACTGAGAACATCACGACATAAACTAAACAATCATGACGCAACCTACAAAGATAGAAATGAGCATTCAGAACACTCGCTATCTTTCAAAACTCTTGAACAAAAATCTGGGGAATTAGAATAATCCTGGAAAAACCTTAGAATAGTAGACAGCTTTGAGCTCTATAGTAAAGATGCAAATGTGTGATATTCTCTAACATAGGTCTCAGTATATGTAATGGATCCCTAGCATGGCTAAAAATGGAAGCAATTTCGTGAATTAATTATACTGGAGTGCATTCGATGCCTTCAAAGGGAAGAATGGTGGACCGATAATGGGACAGTGGCAAATGTATGCGATGGTGTAAGGCATGGAGGCTAAGAATAGTCTATCCATATAGAGCAAAAATGAGTGAAAAGGTAGAGAAATAGAGTTGCAATGCTCTCTATTCGCAGCAGTGTTCACAGCTATAAGGTCGTACATTGGTACATCAATTATTCAGTATTCACAGAGCAGAGAAGTTTCATTCTATATGGAATAAATTCGTGAGAATATAAGGGGTGTGGTTCTGAGTACATATTATACTCTTTCAAAATGGAGAAATGAGCAAAAAAGAGGAATGTTGCAGCTCTTAAGGCTTATTTGATGATGGTCTTCAGGAATTATAACGCCGAACCTTCTCGAAGGTTTTCATTTAATTTATGTCCATTGAATCGTGGAGTACAATATTTGATCAAAAGGCCACATTGCCCTTAACAAATCATTATCTACGTTCGGATAATCAGTTCATCAATTGAAAATTGATAAACAATGAATAACCAACCTGTAGTTTAGCTGAGGGGTTCCCATATTCTGTAAACCAGTTCTCCCTCCCTCTGCCTGCCCCTCTTTCTGTCTACCATGGTATAGTACTCGCGCACATTTTGTTCCTGTTCTCCGGAAAATAACTCTCCTCCGCATCATCTGCAATCATTATCTGCGTGCCCGGTAACGTCTCCCTGAACAGTAAACATGTGATAATCCACGAGTGAGCAGCAGCAGTGAGCAGCTGTAGTGAGCAGCAGTAGTGAGCAGCTGTAGTGAGCAGCTGTAGTGAGCAGCTGTAGTGAGCAGCTGTAGTGAGCAGCTGTAGTGAGCAGCTGTAGTGAGCTGCGGTAGTGAGCAGCTGTAGTGAGCAGCTGTAGTGAGCAGCATTAGTGAGCAGCTGTAG
>CAMPET010000018.1:393044-403919 GCA_946803715.1 Beroe ovata | reverse complement strand
CCCTCCCTCCCGATGCACAGCATATATATATTTGCTAGGGAAGCGCGCCTCGCCCCCCTCTCAGTCTACCAGACACACAGTACTATTCACACCACAGATCCGTGTACATATATAATATACTCCCCTCTTCCCCTCCCAGATCATCCCATTATAATGATGATTTTGTACAATTATATAATGATAATGTTATACACCGCCGACCAGGTTCAACATTGCTTTAACACTCGTTTAGGCGGAGGGGGTGGGGTTCAGTCGATATAAATTTACACGCCGCGAGACAGGCATCACGATGTGATACTCTGTCGTGGTGTATCATAGGGTGTGATGCTGTGATGCTGTGATTTTCAATCCCACTCCCCTTCGTTACATGCAATAGTTTTATCATACCCTGCATATCCTTGCATATGGCAGAGCTGTGTGCATACTGCATGTACCTCTCTGTGAGCCATGTGCTGTGACGTAAGGAGTCGCCCGTAGTACGGACTCTGGCCCTATTAAAGAGAGACGATCTATGTAGAAAACAATGCCTTCATCTAGACGCAAATAGCTATCTGACAATGGGCAAACGCTTTTCAGACATAATGGACCGTCTTCAGTTTGAATGATATGTGTGTATTCCTGTCGAAATATATGCTCTAAAATTAGCCTGGAGTGGTCCTTAGTTAATAATAAATCTCGTGATGGCATCCAATTTTTGTATTTCCTCCTCTTGTGACATACCCCTCTCATGTGGCATATTCCTCTTGCCCTAAGGGAGGGAACCGGAATCCTGGGTTGTTTAACCAATCCGCATTCTTTCTATTCCCCACTCTATAGCTAGCCTCAGTGACTCCACTCTCTTAAACCAGTAATATAGGTAGCTATACCCCAGTCTACTCACAAAAACTAGATAAATCCTTAGCTCATTTCGCCGAAAATTGTAAAGCTTTCTAATTATGTACTCTTTCAGCACAAGGTTGATTTTTTCGCGAAAATTACTTTATGCTATGGGGTATATTCGTTATTCCGTATAGTTTGCTTAATTATCTAAGATTTCCTTTTCGAATTATCAAGTGTCAGATTAAGGTCTCCTATTCAGCGTATCAACACAATATAGAGCTTTCACCCCAACGGCCCCACTTGCAACCATTTCGATACAGCATTCTGAGCTATGTTACAGTCTCTTTCCCCTATCAGAATATCACACTTATCATCATTATGCACCAGATAGGAACACATGACTGGTCTGCATCTCCGCGTTCCAGAGACCCACATCACTTATCGCAGAGCGTGAACCGATCCCGGTCCCCGATTAATATGCTCTACAATGGCAATGTCTAGTTTTACCGTCATATCAGCCACCGTAGACAATGACAGAGACGGATCCACGCTTATAGGACGTCGTAATAGTGAACTCACTGACTACAACAATTACCATGGAAACCACGTTAACCTACAGGAGGAGGGAGCGATTAACTCTGACGTCATCACTATCAATGTTTCCGGCAAGAGATTTGAGGTGAGAGGGTGACACATATATATCTTTTCAAGACGGCCAATAGAATCGCATTTCTATCCTTTGTAAATTGAAATTGTAATAACCCCTATCAGTAGTCATGATTAAATCGATAATCACCCGACAGCTATAATAATTTGCATCCAAGCCTTAACCAACTTTCACCCATGTATGTTTCAGACGTATCGTGAGAATTTGGAGCAGTTCCCTCAAACCCTGATGGGTGACCGGATCGCGTTTGACCGATACTTCAACACCAAGAAGAAAGAGTACTTCTTGGACCGTAACCAAATGTCGTTCCCGGCTATTCTCTACTACTACCAGAGCGGTGGGATTGTGTACGTTCCCAACACCGTTCCCAAGGAAATACATATTGACGAACTGGACTTTTTCAAGATCCCATACAAAGCCAAGACGAAGTCCACGTCTGCCATCGCAGCAAAGCAATCGTCGGAGGCCGGGGAGTTTCGTCAGCAATCACGGATCCAGGAGATCAGGTGGAAGATTTGGGAGTTTCTGGATAGTCCTGAATCGAGTGTTTATTCACGAGTCTGGGCTCTCCTCGATGTTGGCATCATTCTCCTGTCAATTCTGACAGTTATTTTGGAGAGTATGCCCGAACTGGACAGCGAGGAAAACATCAAAATATTCTCCGGGATAGACACGTTTTGCGTGGCGTTCTTCACATTTGATTTCACGATCAGACTCATACTATGCCCGAGTTTTGCAGAGTTTGCGAAAACACCTCTCAATATCCTGGACTGTCTGGCTATCATGCCATTTTACCTCGAGTTAGCCGTGGGTCAGCTTGTCGAGGGGGGAGCCCTGACCACGTTCAAAGTTCTGAGGATATTCCGTATAATGAGGGTGATGAAGCTCATCAGGCACAGCAAGCGTCTCATTCTAATGGGGAGGGTAAGTGATGACAGAGTCACATTTACACGCCCAGCGGACGCAAATGCTGACATTTCTCGCTAGAGAGTCTTGCGTTATAGTAGATAAACTTTTCCCAATAGAAACTGTCACGGGTGTTGATAATGAATGATAATTGTGGGGGGGTCCGCAGGATGGATATTATAATACATGGATAAACTCTTCCTTCAGAATATTATACGCTGGATAACTTCATCAACCTGCTGCAGGTGATACAAGACTGTTTGAGTGAGCTGACTCTCTTACTGATCATCTGGTTGATGGGAGTACTAACATTTGGAACCATCATGTACTACATTGAGAGTGAACAAGGAAGTGGATTCAACTCCATTCTACATTCTTGTTGGTGAGTTATGACTCTGATAAATGCTGCGATTCTTGCTGTAAATCTTATGGTATGCCATGTTTCTAATATAAGCATCCTTCTATCAACTTCAGGTGGGCGGTTGTATCCATATCAACAGTTGGGTACGGTGACATGACGCCTAAGACTGGTCTGGGGAAACTGGTGGGCTCCAGTCTGCTCTTCATCTCCATGGTTTATCTCGCGCTTCCAATGACTGTCATTGTCAGCAAGTTCAATAAAGCCTTTGAAAAGTTCAAAGAGGACGATATAGCGTCAGCGCAGCTCAGCAATGACACCAAGGCAGAATATCAAAAGTGTGCGGTTTCAGAATCAAAAGGGGAGACGCCCTCTCCACCGCCGCCAGCGGCAAATCACTCCGGAGATGCAGCGGCAGTGGCATAGAGACCCGGCAATGAGTGGGGGCTCAACCCCCAAATTATAGCGCGGATGAATTATGAAAGGGGGTGTCATACCCAACATAGAATGTTTACTGTGTAGGATGACAATGTTTAGGCAGCACAATCAATAAAGAGAAAGATGCCAAAGATCTTAGAATGGAAAGTTAAACTTATGTGAATGAGTTAGGTACCTATCGAATAGTATGAAGATGTATTCTTTAGATGTGATAAACATGACAATCAAGGGACAACATGATCAATGAAGCAACGACAGAAAATGAATCTTGAAAAGTCCTTGAAAACTAAGTTTATATCGACTAGGTTCTTGTATTGGCATGAATCTGAGGTAGCCAATGAATCTACCTATATAGTGTGGCTCTGGGCAAAGCATTTTGACTTCTTAAAACACTTTTTACCGCTGTAAATTATCGCAAGGTTTATGAATTGCGTTGATGTACATAATCATACAAGACACGAGAGTAAAGCATTGCTGTTCCAGAGAAAGCTCAGTATCCGAGGAATCAGAGAAAATTATGTTTCTCGACATCACAATAATTGCTCATTCAGTGGCATCTTTTCGGTCCATAATCATGGTTCTATTGATGCGTGGTTTTTGCTCCAAGTACGATCGGTCCATACGCAGTATCGGGCGAAATAATCACCTAGCTTTCACAAGATTGACAAAATTCAAAATAATGCCTGCCCTGATTTGTCGCGACGTCATTTCTTATAGCGAGTTTATTGAATCGTTTGCTGTGAATGCGTAGTATTTATAAGTGGGAATGTTATGAGCATATCAAAATGTTTTATTGTAATTTTCATCTTTGTAACCAAGTCGGCGCTCCTCCATCACCCTGGGTTTCGAAATTTCGAAGATGGGAAAAGCACCAATTATGGGCGGGGCAGCACCCTGGATTCCCATGGTAAAATCAATCCACTGGATTGTTTTCTCATTGTTTACAATATGATCGATCATTGTGCGCGCGTGGGAAAATAACCGATTCCATTATCAATATTGATAATGGGTGTGGTACCAGGTGCGGAAAGAACTTCATCATTCATCCTTCCCTTGATTTTCATAGCCCAGTTGAATGATTCGTGATTTCCTGACTTTTCGCCAAATTCCTTGCTTTGCTAGCTCAAAATTTAGAGTGGGCTGAGAGATGGAAGCATCTCATGAAAGTCAAAGAGAAAATTGTGCATGTCAGGCGATAGGGTCATATTTTCCAGAAAATGACGACATTTGCGAATGGTGACGTCAAAATGCATTACTCATTCTATGTCAACGTTAGAGCGGTCCCCATAGTGATTTCATGTGTCTGCGATACTTGGAGTAAATTCCTAATCGAATCGTCTCCAATATCAACTTCCTGATAGCTGAGTAGGACAGTTGACAAGCTCCCCGGGTGTAAACTGTTGTTGTTACAAAACCGGTCACGTGACACAAACACGTGTCAGATGTCGTCATGACAACATCTGGAACACGTGCACCACAGCCCCCTCGGCTATCCTGTCATGCAGAGGGGGTGAGAGGAGGCGAATCAACCTCCAAATAGACATCGGATATGATATGCAATTAAAACAAGCAAAGATCATTTTTATTATTCCACAAACACGCTGAGTTGGGTTATATAATGGCAGAACGCAGGTATTCCCGCATTGTTTGTGTAGCCTGAATCCTAATCGCAATCTTGTCTAGTTCATTTTCAGTCTTGGTACCTCAACGCTCATCTAATGACAGCTCTCTGTCAGTGCTAGTTGGGACATTGTCCTTTGTTTGTGTTCTTGTAGACCCGATCCCCCAGTTGTAATTCATTGACATTGCTAATCTGAACATTGTCCAATGTCCATCTGAGGATGTTTTTCGCCTGTTTCAGTGACTTATTTGCCAGCTCATCCTTCATGGAGCTTCATTCATAGAATACAAGCAGTCTGATTGATATGATTTCGCATGAGTTGGAATGATTCTCGATTGACTATGGGTTCATCAGGACATTTACATGAGCCACTGAGCCTACTCAATCAAAGAGTTCAAATTTAAGTGAGTTGATTGATTGGTCGCGTCATCATGGTGACTTCGTCACGTTACCCAATACCTCGCCAGAACAAGCAGCATGAGCAGGGTAGCGAGAGAGAGAGAGAGTTGTGGGGATGATAATGCATAATATGAGGAATGATGGTCCTGCTTGTTTAGATAGATATAATATGAATGTGACATGGTAAGCTGAGAGCCATAAGTAGCTGCTGCTGCTGCTGTATCCAACATGTGAAATACACACACACACACACACTCACNTGAAATACACACACACACACACACACACACACACACACACACACACACACATCTGAGAGACAGAGAGGACCAATCAAGCATTAATCAAAGCGAGGCGCGCGCATCAAGCATTGATCCTACCCTCGGTGTCCGAAATGTTTGTTCTTGTATACGGACGAAGTTAACTTGTCATATAACTGTCTTCCTTTCCCCTTTGGAATGAGTCATGACCTCAGAGCGACCAACTCTTCTATTATTTGGTCGACCCTCTTGCAACAGTTCAATAGTTTTTGTGGAAAATACCAACATTATATCTGCTGCGAGCAATCCTACCGCTCTGAATATATAGTTGCATGGATACCTCCTTGCACATGAAAACAATCGTGTTAGTGGTGTACGAAATTATACCCCCAACATATATTCACCATCGTGTAAGTACTGCGGAGAGATACGTAGATGCATGCCGGCATGGTACTCGTGCGATTGCCGCGTTTTCACAGTGGACACAGCCATTTCAGCATATTGCTTCTCTGTGATATGGTCCAATGTTTGTATGTTTGAGAATGGGTATGGTCTGCGAAATTTTGTTTTAAATTTACTCTCGACGAAAGCTACCCTGTATTTTGAATTAGGGCCCCTAGGACCATCCCTTATGTACGTTCAATTATCTCATTAACCGCTCAATTATCCCAACAATGATTGCTATCGATACAGTCGTCGTATCATACAAAAAGCAATGATTCACCTGGACATTATACCGATAGAGCGATCCGATCGAACACCAACAGATCTTCCAAAGTATCTTCGATAGAAGTCCATTCGATTCCTGAAATATGGAAATCAAATGATTTGGGTGATTTATCTATGTCGCTTTCAATGCAATACGCATATAAATACATTGGGTACTATAACAAAATAATCAATTCAATTACGATCAATAAGCCAACATTGAGTTGATTCAAATCAAGATAATCCTCTTTTTCTATCAGGCATATCATGGGGAGATAAGAATCATGATCATTATATTATCTAAACACTTTTCCCATTTCTATTTATTGTTTTTCGTTAACCACTAAGTTCGTTCTTGTAATATTTTACTTTTAATTGAAAGTGGATATTAGGATTTAGGATGCGTTTTCTTGACCATGTTCCCAGACTTACCCCATTATTTGGTAGGTGCATTTCAGACTACCAAGGTGCAGCTAAGACTCAAATCGTAAAACAAACAACCTTCCATCCGTTGTAGATAGTAGGGCGTATAACAGTGCACAAACACGCGCTCATCAGTCATCAATCCAATTAGCAGAATTGACTCAAGTTCTGTACACCTTGTGGTGCAGACTGACACATCAGACCCTCAAGGTTTCCTGGTTGTGTTAACACATCCTATACGTGGCGTATATGTGGGTCACGTGATCTGTAACAACACACACACGTGTGTAAAGCACGTGTTTATAGGAAGTGTTTCCATGCGTTACCTATGAGCTATATAATTACAGATGATGACCTATCAGCATGTGAATTCGACAATAATTTAATTCCCTCCTTCCCTTTTGCCTTGTTTGCTATACCCATAGTTTTTCATAAAGCCCGATTTTTATAGCATTTACTTGTACTGTGTTTCGTCAGCATACCCAAGATGTCATACGATTGAGCCCTTAGGTCACCTGTCCCACTCAAATTCTTACTCATGTGATGAAAAGGTTCGGCAAGTGGTGCGATTTTTGCGTTGAGGTCTCCCTGGTCCGTCTTGCTGCAAGGTATCTGAAGGGGTTCCAATGTAGCAATTTTTGGAACAACTCCAGGTAGGTACGTATATCATACGTTCCAACTGCCAGCCGCATAATTCGATAACAAGATAACCCTGCGAGACAATGAATTTTGGCATAATTGAACATACTGAATATTGTAACATTCTGTCTTCTCTAGGAACTGTCTGGTTTGTATACCAAGTCGTTCCTATAATTCTGATTTTCGTTCGAAATTGGCCCAAATCGAATTAAGTTTAACTCATAGAGCTAAACAGGAATCGGTTTTTGTTCGTTTAACCTGTGATCAGCGACAGGTCATGAACCAATGTGTGTTACTTGAGCGACTGCATCGTGATGGGGCACGCAGAAAACATATGAGATGCGTGACTCCTCACCATCCAGATAACATAGAGTCCTCGACCAGTCCTTAGCCTAGATAATGACCAATGTAGGGGCAGTCATGTCACTCGGGCCACGAGGAGAAAGTCAGGAAATGTTCCTGATATTTAAAACCATCTCCAAATAACCGGATAACATGACAAACGGATATGACACATTATGACATGTCATCATAGGTGCAGTGAGGTTCATCATCCGTGCCATATCGTGATTGCGGCTGACATCACTCGTGTTTATTTCCTGACCAGTCCACACTCTCATATCATCACGTGTTTTGTGTCATAACATGAAGGAGTGTCCAGGCGCTAGATGTTGTCATCTGGTGTCATTTGACACCGTCTTTCTCTCTCTCCGTGTCTGGCTAATCTTGTGCCAGCTCACTGCAAGAATTCGCTAGACAGTGCCACTCTTGAGACACATCTCATTGCTCTCGTTTCAGTTTCTATCTCTCATTTACATTGTAGAGCTTTAAACGTTTACACTCCTGGCTTTATTCAAGGTCTTCTCAGTTATCGTGACTGTTTTTCATGATCATGCCTTATAAGCAGTCCACTTTCCACGACCTATCCTTTTGTAATACTTACTTTTGAGTCCTATTGTTTCAGTTACCTTCATATTAAGTTACCGGGTCTACCCGGGTCTACTAACAATGTGAGTCGTACATGAATTGCGTATTATTCGAGCCGAGGTCCAGCAAATTACACCCGCTTTGTCTTTGAGTTACAGATATAATGAGCGGGTGATCACAAGCTCACCCCATGCTAAACGATGCCAACAAGCACTGCCACAGGGCTCAGCCCCCCTCTCGCTCGTTTATAATTACTCAGCAATGTATAATTATCATCGAGTTGTTATATTGTGTTGTGAGGAGTAGGGACAAAGGGGTGTGTGGGTCTTCATGGGGCTCTTCGTGTCAACACGTCATTGCTTTTTGTGTCATCACGTTCCATTTATACAGCTGCTCATTTTCTAAAGTGCTGAGGTTGTTGGTGCGGTTGCTTCAGCCTCTGTTGCTGTTGTTTAATATCGCTTAAGTCAGTCATGATTTGAGGGACATCAAACTAGGATCGCGTTGGAATCACGCCTTTTTATCAGATCCCATATCTACTTTTGTGTGACGTCACATCCCTCCAAATTAGTCAATATCACGGAGTGATTCTTCGTCAACCCAATCTGACAACAATCTCGTCTGTGAGGAGCAATATATCTCTCAAATCATGTGGTTAGCAATCTGTCATCAGGTAATCGCATAGCCCCTCCTTGCGAGGTGCAAAGTATAGCACCATCACTGCACTGCACAATGCACATTTGCATACCGGTCACTATATCAACCATGTGTGTGTGTGTGTGTATGAGAGATTTGATTTGAGCAGTGCCCAATGCCCTCCTCTAAAAGGGTGTCACACTCACCCCATGCCACAGAATTATACCCGAAATGGGATGGTGAGAGAGAGAGAGAGAGTAGGGTGGCTCGCCATGGTGCTAATCAGTAATAACATTGCAGCTGGTGCAGCACTTTCAGTGGACATTACTGTGCTCAGTGCTCACGAGCAATCCTGTGTCTTGTCTCTGTTATTTGAGTGGGATGGGTGTTCACTTTCAGCTGCAGTCAGGGGTTATTATGTTGTAGCTGCTTTGTAGATAGAGTTGCTTTTGTGCTTGCTTTGCGAGTGGAGTTGCTTTTGTGTTTGCAGCACGGGGTATGACGTCTACAGATCTGTCGCTGTTTGTGAAGAGAATCAGTGGTTAATAGTGGTTGTGTATTGCTTTGGTTGTGTATGGCTATGGTTGTGTATGGCTATGGTTGTGTATGGCTATTGGTTATGCCAATATAAGTCACGTGCTGCAGGGTGTGCAGCTGCGGTAAGCTGCCCTCAGGGCGCCCACTAGAAACCAGGACTCGTTACCACACACACACACACCAGCTCACTGTATATTAGCATGTATATAATATGCTGCTCCTACATTGGGCAATATCTATATCATCCTCCATAGGGCTGATTTATCATGGGGAGAGAGGGGGTGACTACTAGGTTCGCCATTGATCGCATCATAGCAACCTTATTATGTTATTTGCTTGTTGCACAACACTCCCAATATTATACATTTGTCAACCGGGGAAGGTATCGGGGAACTGATCTTCATATTGAGTAACTCTCAGTTTTCTTCTCTAAGACGCATCATGTCGCTTTTTCTATTTGAGTCAGTTTAACATTTCTGCATGGATCTTTATTCTTTAATTGACTGAAAAACTGTTTCCATTGATCATTGCTACAGTGTAACTGAGAGAGACAAAGGAGTAATTCGTTCAAATTCTGTTAATAAATTTCGAATCTCTTCCTTCACGGCGTATGATTGGATATAGTTTCCGCGTTTAAATCGTCTCACAAGCTGCGAAACACGTCTCCCTAACCCCAAGTGTTAGAAATTGCTTTCTTTTTGCACAACACATATGTGCAAAAATCCGATGATAAGAGTGATCAGCTCAAATATATGCATGGCCATGGTTTAAGACTAAAATTGCTTGATTGTATGCTTGGTTTTTACCAAGTAGCCAGCTCATTTTCTCTAGCATTGCATTGACTGTGCTATCATGTACAGTGCACACTATCTTTCCTACAGCACGAGAGAGATAGCGGATTGACATGATCCTCTCATTTTGTTCTATCAGCAGCAGCAGCAGCAAGGTTGATATTCACTCCTCTGTATTACAGCGCGCAGTGGGACCGTCCGCATATAGTTCAGTGGACTATCATGATAGTGTACTGAGTCCCCTAGCATGGTTTCTAGCAGTATGACTGTTACCTACGTTATATCTATCCCGTGTGCTGATTCCATTTCATGAGGTAGTTACATTCGGTCGTACCTCGGTAATAGTAGCATGATCTAATCAGCCACCTGATTACAACAGATATCTAACCCAGTTCTAATTGGTCCAACCAGTAAGCCCTCTTAACCAGCTCTAATTAACCTCATCTGACCCGGATATTGCTGCTAGTCCTCCTGAGACAACGTAGTCACTCAATTTTGGACTTAAGAGTGGTGATCACTCAATTTTGGAGTGGTGATCACTCAATTTTCGAGTGATAACGGGTTATAATCTTCGTGTGATGACCTCTGCTCTCTGAGCCCCCTATTATCGCGATGTGGGGTGTTTCTCAGTAAATCACAACACTCTCTTCGTTATCCTATCTAATGAGACACGCTGTGCACCCAGCTGCCTTTCCTCGTCACCTCCCTCAACACAGTGTGTAGTGTGTGTGTGTGTGTGTGTGTGT
>CAMPET010000018.1:320264-383553 GCA_946803715.1 Beroe ovata | reverse complement strand
ATTCACTGATGTTGAGCAGCTCGTCCCGTTTGTCCCTCTTCATAACGATATACTTTTCCAACCCCTGGATTTTGGAGTCCACCATCTCATTTTGCACAATATTGATGACCTCATTATTCCTCCATAGTTCCTGGATGAATGATTAAAAAGATACTTTTATACAGTACCAATTCATAATGGATGATAAGTAACTACAATCATACGTTAACCATGGTGTGAACTGCTTATCAAATACCAGAAGTTGTAGGTGAAGGAGTGGTTTTCACAACAATGTACCATGTGTTCACGTACCCAGACAAGTTCACGAACTTCCGACAGCATCAACTGCCTGGTCTTGTTCCTCTTTGTCTTCGTTTGGGGGAGGTAACATTTGATGATATCAAATTGCTCCGTGATCCCTTTCCTCCGTTCCTTTTCATCATCTCGATGACATCGCTCCTTCTTGCCGTACTTTCTTCTCTTCGCCACTCCCTCATTCAGGACCAAGATGTTGTGATCGATCGGTGTGAGACTGCGAAGAGTAAATCAGTACAGTCACCGATCTGAGTAATATCTGTGGTGTGTCTGTCTGTAAAGTGTTATCTGTAGGTATTTGCGTATTTGCGTGTGTCTTCAGTTAAGGATGTCATATCATGAAAGTGGAATACCTACGTCTTGTCGATATGATCTTATCTATCATGATATTCATCACAACGATGCGAATATCGTTCGCCAATAAAAGATGATCTCGAGTCAAACTCACATGTCGGTAGTAGCTTTTGGTTTCAACTTCCTCTTCCCACTCAACATATGACATAAAATATCGTGACTGCAGACAATTTATATCTTGATAAAGATAGAGTGTGCAATATGCATAGAAAATAAGGCGCGAGTGGAAAATTTTCAATTCAAAATGATTCACTCTGATAACGTCATTACTCATTGATCTACACACTTTCAAAACCAGATTATAAAACATAAATCAAAATAGACTTCGCAGAACAATAATTTAATCACTCAACTTGGAATTACGAAATCAAAATAAAGATAATGATATGAGATCCTGCATTATATGAGAATCAGTATGCATTTTGACGAGTTGATCAGGGTTCGTGAACAGAGTGGATAGAAAGGAGGCCTAGGACGCCATTAACAAGATCAGCTTTCTTCATCTTAGCAACATTTTTTACACCATTTTTCTTCAAGAATGCACTGAGACTGTGATTGTTGACTTTAGATAATTCGCCTTTCTTAAACATGTCAAAAATTTCGACGTCGTCCATAACTTTAGGCGGAGCTTTTGGTTTCTTCTGGGAATTAACAATTTTTTCCGGAATCTTAGCAACATCTTGAGAAGAAATCTTTTTAGGGACTGAGCATAGAGTTTCGGCAGAGCATCTTTCTTTACTAGGATTACCGATCTTGTAGGTAGATGAGCTTGGTATATCAAAATCGTCAAACTCATCTTCTTCTTGGGCTCGTGATTGAGCGACAACAATTCGTGGAGCTGAAGATTTATCAGAGGGCACCTCCATTCGGTCTGATATTGGTACAGAAATTTTCGTACCAGACAATTCAGTTTTTCGAGTCTTTTCTGATGTGGATTCACAGTTTTTACGACATTGGCTGTTTGTATCTTTCATAGATCTGAAATTAGGTAAAATCCTGGTATTTCCACCATTCGAATTTTGTTGAGAAGGTATAGATATAGCTGTCTGCTTTTGATAGGGCGTGAATCTCGGGACAATTCTATTGATAGAAGACTCGGGAGCTGCATTGTGTTTGATGGGCAGTTGCGAATGAGTGCCAACAAGAGGTCTTATCAAGTTTTTCTCTCTAACTGCGCTAGTATCCGTAGCATCCTTTTTTTCAATTGTTCTATCATCTGAATTTCGTACTTGACAAACTGTCTTGTCTACTATCAGGCAATTATCGGAAACTGAAGGAACAGTTGATTCTGAAGGTTGGATAGGAAATTTCATCTCTAGATTTGAAAGTTTTTCCTCCATAATCATGTTCACCTGGTTTACGAAACTATCCATCACCCTGGTTTCATTAATTTGTCTTGTAACGATAAAGTTTTTACGAACACAGTAGTAAGGATATGTCATGATAGGAGCTCCTGGGAAATTAAAAGAAAGCGTAATAAATATATCTGTATCTGAAGGTATCAACATTCCATGATAGTCTAGCCAGTATGCTATCATATCAGGCCTATCCCGCAAGGGACAGTGAGGATCAATATCGTATGAAATGGTATGAACTAAGGCAGGCTTGAAACTTGGTAGTACATAGCAAGTATTATCGCCCATCTCATTTGAACTTATAGTTCTTAGTTCTTTCTTCATGAATTTCTGTATAGTTTCTTCTTTGATGTGAAAAGTTGACAATCTAGCAACTATCAGTTTGACTTGGCTTGCATTTAAAGCTAGAATCACACTCTTTTCTTGGACATTTATCTTGGCTCTCACACATCCCACCCAATGATTCTGGAACAAACAAGTTTTGCCTTCAAGATATCTGTTGTCCACACGAGTCCAGTGAGGATGCAGGTGAGTGTGGAGGGTGAAGTCTAAACAGTACTGGAGAATATTGTTTGATAACTGTAGGACCTTCACAAGTCGGAGATTGCATTCCGTCACGTTTTCTACAAAACTTTTCTTTTTGACATCATTCTTATGAATAACTATGAAAACATGAGCCTTATCATTGATTGTAGGGCTGCACAGGATATTAGTAGTTCGCCTCAAGAGGGCTCGGCAACAGGCAGAGTTGAGAAGATGTGGGCCTGCTGTTGTTATCTCTCCCACTATGGAAACATAGTCATCAAGAGATGGTACTTTACTCAGGAAAATATGTGGCTTTGCTTCCATTTAAGCTCTCATTATAGATTCCTGCAATGAAGGTTTTTAATATTTCTTTGGAACCTAATCTACATTTTTGATTTTACATTATGCAAAATCAAGAGAACAAAAATATTGGAGACTTAGTGCTTACGGAATTTGAAATTTCACAATATTTTGACGATGACAAGATTATGATAATGGGAAAAAACGAACATAATCTCTCCAACCTATTGGGCTAACGTAACTTTTAGAAATTTCCTGATAATTCTCAATGTGATAATAGGCTATCAACTTCTGTGACAACTTATCCTTGAGAGTAAAAAATACAAAACATGCATTGGCAGTGAGAACAAGAACAAAATGACATCCAAAATATCACATTGTAATAAATCAATCAGTTGAAAAAATCAAAATGAGTTCTGATGAATGTCCTGCTGACAAAAATTCTGTTCAAATATTTCTATTTCGTTTATACATCTGTTTTGAACATGCACATGAATACTGAATAGTCATCGATTAAATGACTCTTCATGATTCAAGTTGATGACACATCAGCAACATTATCGGTTCAATACTTTTCAACATGGCAGTGCATTAAACTCAATTTTGTTGAATGCATCATATCATGCAAGTTCAATCTGTAAATTACAATTTAATACAATTCAATAACCATCACTGATGTAGCTGAAAGAAGAACAAATGACCAAGGGCAAATAACATGACGTTGATCAACGTCAGTGCTCTGACATAAACCTTCTGTCACAAAACTGGTAATCAGGTTTTCCCCAGCCAATTTCAGACATCGCATTTCTATTGACCTTAACAAAATTAGCACCACGTTTTCTGATACTTTTAAACGTTCGAATCGAGGTACAGGACCATTTGCCAATGCTCTCTTTATCACTGAAATCACACTCCTTTTTCAATACTTCAGTACACTTTCTTATTTTTGTTTTCGAAACATTACTGACTGCAATGTCTTTTGTAATTGGTGGTGGCAGGAGCAATGAATCAAGCCAATTCTGAGTATGCAAATTTGCTTTTGCAGGAGATCTAGCTCCTTGCTTGATGCATTGAGGTCTCCTCCTTTTCTCTTTTTTGTAAGTTATTGAGGGTACCTTGGTATGATTGCTGTTGCTTATTACTGAACTTGGAGAAAGGCATTTTTGCTGCGGTCGATTCAAACTGTCATATTGAAACCCTTTGCCTGACACTGATTGACCATCTTCCCCCTCACCCTTCTCCTTCCTTAGAAGAGATTCAAATGAAGACGGTGGTGTAAGAGGTTTAAGAGAGTAATTGCTGTTTTGGGACGATTTCTTTTCAGGTGAGAGTCTCTTCTTCTTAATGAGGGCATCAGGCAGAAACTTTTTTTCTGAACAACTGTCGAATGGCACCTTTTTATGGCATAATTCGTTCTTTATCTCACTTTTAAAGTCATTCAAATCTTGTTTAAACTCGTCCAGAAACTCTTTCAACACATTTTTTTGAACCACGATATACTCACTATCTTTTGAAAGAAAATTCGTCATCATTTTATTTGAGCTCTGTAGTTGGACTCGACAGTTTTCTAGCATTTTGGTGAGCGCCAATATGGAATTTTTAAGGACCTTTGTTTCAGCCTTTTGAAAATTGTCTTGATAGCTTTGAACACGAGGCACAGGAGAAGGAGTTTTAGACACAATTTGTTCCTTTAGAAAATCCTTAAACAATTCATCTGTTCTTGATTCCATGTTTAGTCTGAAAGTAGACAAGTAGATGGGAACATGAGAATGATCATAGGTGTTCATTTATCATATATATCATGAATACAAGAATACAAGAAATCATAAGTATGGGCCAGGAGACTCATGTAAGAATGATTTGATTGAACACTCCTTTTGATTTAATAATGATCACAGCAAATCAGAGTATAATATATATTAATCTGTTCAAAAGGGCACAGGTATCTGGTTTCAATAAATTTGACGGGGCATCCAACTAAATTGTTCGTCTTCAAAGCATAAACAGTAAAAAACCAAATCAAATGCAGGTTATCTTTTGCCAACGCTCTTGAATAAGTTCTTATGTTTATCCACTTGCCAACAGCCAGCTATTCTTTGACATCATCAATTCCACCATTAGTGATAGCAAAAGTCGCTTCACTTTCTGGCATGTCTGGACTATCATATATCTTTGCAATTCTCAACTCTCCTCTTCCTAAATAGTTGAAAATAATCAATTGATCATTTTTATCATTGATTAAGTACTTGATGTGAAAAATGAATCAAGGATGATTTAGTTACCTTTCCTGAGATAAATACGGGTTGTTGATGCATGAGCTAATATGTTGCCCCCAATTGGTTTTTTGGGGTCAGCTTGGAAACTTAATGCAGCGCCAGGGTCAGCAGTCATTTGGTTAGTTATGAAAACAGCAAGGTTATATTCCTCTGATATTTTCTGAAGCCTATGAAGTATGAAATTAGTCTTTTGGTATCACAACATCATGAGGGGATTATACTTAACTAGGGGAAACGTTCAGTCAGAGTGTGTGTGCTGAATACCAAAACTCAAAAGGTGATATGAGTGGAGATAGCTTAGACATGTGGGAAACAACCCAGAATTAACCGCTTATCCACCTCAAAATACTCCATAGAACAAGCGCAACAACTCAGAAATAACTAACAACACATGCACTCATCTCCACTTGTAACCATAGCAGCGAGTATTTAAGCTAAAAACTTGCACTTGCACTTTGTGACAAAGATAGGTACAAACAGAATTTGCAAGTTTATAATACAGATGTACGTAAAGATTTCAAATACTTATATCAATAATTGCAGCAAATACTTGTGTGATAAGTAAAAATAAACACACATACTTGCCTTGCAAGAAGTTGGGCTAGTTTTTGCTGCCGATCTGCCAATTCACCACGACCACTAAAGTCAACTCTAAAAAGTGCCATGACACTGTCTACAATTAATAACTGAAACAAAGTTCAGCTTGATCTTCAGTAACTTTAACCTGGAGCAAAGTTCAGCCCCAGATATATGAAGATGATACAAGATCTCTATACCTACCTTGAATATTCCTGGTTCCTCATGACACTTTGCTGCTGCAAAATCAAGCAGTTCAAGTTGATGCTCACTTGTATATGCTCTTGCATAGAGGACATTGTCAAGCATGGCAGTATGATCAAGATTAAATCTGTCAGCAATAGATTTAAGTCTATCAGGACGAAAGGTATTTTCAGTATCAATATAAATGACTTTACCCCCAGAAAAACCATTTGATCCAGGCAACTGAGTCAAAACGCATAATGTGTGAGAAAGTTGAGTTTTTCCTGTCCTAAATTCACCAAAAGCCTCTGTAATTGACATGCTCTCAAGGCCACCACCAAGCAGTTTGTCCAATTCCTTACTGCCAGTACTCACTTTGAATATACTTTTCCTCCTTTCACTAACTTCAAAAGCTGTCATGAACCCGGAGTCACACAAGCTCTTAGAAACCTCTTTGATTTTGTCAACTTTTGCTTCCGACAAACCTTTGATATTACATAACTTCTTAGCAGTGGTCATCAATATACCTTTGATAGTACATATGCCTGCCCCTTTGAGCTTTTTGATATCTGCAACATTTATCCCATGTGATTGCAGCAAATCAACATCTTGAAAGTCACTTAGTTGATCCACATCAAAAGAAGTGTCTTGTTCTTCAACAGCACAGGCATACATGCTTAAGCATAAGATTAATAATTCATTTGAATTGACAATCAAAGAAATACATTGTGAACATGGTAGGTGTTCAAGAAGAAGAAGTACAATTCCAGTACAAAGTATGTCCTGACAAGTGACAGAGTATGGAGTATGTCCTGATCAGTGACAGATCAGAGAATTTTTCTTTTTCAACTTTTTACAACCTTTTTACAACCTTTTTTACAACCTTTTTACAACCTTTTACAACCTTTTCACAACAACTTTTTTAAATCCCGCCAGCAAGGGTAGGGACAGGAAAAATTCTACATATTTGGGTCAAGCAGCGTGGGAACACATTACACAACACATCCGGCGTGTCACGCGGATATGATCACGTGTTCTCGCGCTGAGNCAAACGAATTTTGAGCGCGCGCCGGCGCCTTCCATCAATATGTACCGCCGAACCGCGCGAAGAAACCATGCGCGCTGAAAAGCCATGGGTAAACTAATTGGCCGTCTACTATAGACCCTGTCAAGAATTTCGTTGCGCGCGGCGCAAACTTATTCGCGGCTTGCATCAGCGGTCTGGCATCGTCCGACAATAGGATTTCATCCTACCGCGCCGTCGTTGCGCGGCGCGCAATTTTCATTCCGACTTGTAGGATTTTATTTTTACACTACCGTCGGTGCGCGTGCGCGCGATTTTCCATCCGCCATGACGGAATAAAATCCCGCCAACATGGGTAGGGTGAGATCCTACAACATTCCGCGAGGGACAAAATCCCGCCAGCTGCAGCAAGGGTAGGGTAAAATCCTACAACATACAAACAAGTTCAAGGCTAGCTTTGCCTGGCGATGCTAGGCCCAGCTGACGCGAGCCGCGAAGCGGCGAGCGCCAATGAAATTCTCGACAGGGGCTATCATCGACAGCCAAGGCTAGCTGGTTGGGCTTACGTGTACTGTTCACACGCGCGCGCCGCGCACGATAAAAAGACTTTTAATTCTATTTACTTTTAGAGGTCAGACAAATGACAAAATCTAAAAACTAAAAGTACAACTGAAAGTGAAATGTGAAAGTGAAATTAAAAAGAGAAAGACTTCAGATTTTATCTGACCTCAGTTTCTCGCGCGCGGCGCGCGCGCCTTCATCGATGAAGGCGCGCTCGCGCGAGAAACAGGTCAGGTAACATCTGACAAAGAAAGACTAAAGCAAAGACTAGACAGAGACTAGATTAAGTAGAACTAATAATAGAAGCGAACACGAAGCGTTTGATTTAAAATACGTACTGGCTGTGCAAGTGTGCAGGTGCTTTGTAATTGTAGTTGTACTTAAACTTAAAGTTTAACTTTACCATTACGCCGTTACGGTTACCAGTTAAAGTTTAAACTAAAATTAAAATATGTAGTTACAATTAGTATTACATAATCAGAATGAATATTGTGCAACTGCAACTGCAAGTAAGTTTCTAATTCTATCGTCTTACTCTTAACCATTATCTGCGGGATGCAGTCGGGTAAGTGTCCGAAGACGTGAGTAGGGGGAGACGGTGGTAGAGAATAGGATAATTTTGTGCAAATCTCCATTATTGAGATTCATGGACTGTGGACGAACACTTTACTCTAAGTCTAACTTTCCTCATATCTTAGATTTTGGCAAGCCCCGGAGTTGACGTGGAACTTCTTCTGAATCGGCCATAAAGTTATTTTCATCTTGATCTTGATCAAAGTGGAACTGGAATTGGAACTGAGGATCGTTGTTGAGTGGAGCAGTAGTAAAATGACCTATTTCGTAACCGTCTGACAAGGATGGAGAGTGTGTTTTGGGGGGTGCTATCGTCAAACTATCACAATCCCCCAGGTCCTCTTCATACTCGAATGATGCCGAGAAGGTTTTGATATTCACCCTTCCTGCCCACAGTTTATCCGTGCAGAGAGAGTCGATGTTTGCCGCAATGGTGGAGAACATGGGGACCCCAACACAGGTCCCATTTTCAGTTATCCTGTAGATACCAGCTCCGAGTAGCTCATCACTGTTCGTGCAGTTGTGTTGGACCTTTGCGGCACTACCAAATACGTTGAAAAAGTACCACGGGCTGCCGTCATCAGAGACAAACGGGTTTTCCAGGTTATTGTAATTTTCGAAACTCTCGTAGTTGAACCTGAGCCACCCCTTTCTTTCGGGGTCCAACGAGAATGTCACCTTATTGTAGATCGCCCCCATGTAGTCATATGAATTATCATTACTAAAAAACTCACATTTACGAATCACAATGACCAATGCGATAGCGCGATTACCAATATCATTCCCACGCAAGATAACTTCTTCTCCATTCGATCTCATGAGAATCTTCGCCATTGCATGATCCATTTGGGAGCCGTCAGCATAGTATCTCAACCGCAAGAAGAAGCTCAAAACATAGTTCTGCCAATAACCCGAAATGGCTGCTCTCGCAACGACACAGTGGACATTGTTCACTGGCACGAATTGTTGGTCAGCTGGGAATTGATGCAGCCCACCGCCAGGTTCGTATATGGGCGGGAACCCGGTTGGATAATTGGAGGTGAAAAGCCACACATTGTTCATGTCTGTAAACACGATGTCAGTGGTGGGCAGGCCTTTCTCAGTAGCAGTCGTCTCCTCGACGTCTCTCGGTGGAGTAACGTGATCTTCACCCTCGATAAACGCTGTTACGATTCCCACCATTTGCCCTAGGTACCTTTGCTCCGTTTCTAAGACCCATTCCGTCAGTTGTTGCTCCATTGCTCGGGTTTCCTCTTTTATCGCATCAATCTCGGGTTTCAGCATTTTCAGGAGCTCTACTGTTGCTTTATCCCGAGCTGCCTTGTCAAGTGTTCTCTTGAAGGTTTCCGACTCAATATATTGCGATATGTCAGCTGTCTGAACGGCTTCTTCCACTAGAGCCTCATACTCGGCACTCTTTAGGAAGGCACAGAGAACTTCCGCCCTAAAACCAGGATCCTTGATGAACTCGTCGCTGAAATCATAACTGGAACACCGCGCTTGGAAGTCCTCGTACATTTCAATGCACTGTTCCGATGGTGGATCGGGAGTCAGACTTTCACATGTCATCATTGCGTCCTCCGCCTGGTCATTTCCAAGCGAACCATCTTGACCGGTTGCGGACCGAGGCCCGAGCAGGAGCAGCAAATAAGCAACGGTGGCTGGAAACATCACCGTGAAATATCAGTCAGCTGTAGTAGAAATGCGGAATGATCGACAAGTAAATCGTACTATAGGTGATGTGCTCAGATCCACTTAGCATGCATTTTAATGCATTTGCCCCGCTAATGTGACTAAATCGAGACTCGTGATGCAGAGGACTTGTTTGTTCGTGATGAAGGCAGATACCGCCCAAATGGGACCGAGAGTTTATCGAATATTCAATTTTATGTTTAAAAAATTCCAAAACAGTATACTTATAGAATAAGTTAAAACAATAAATGACATTATAAACAATTAAAGTTCATTGCAAAACCGATATCAGCCCGGTTTAACAACACCTCAAACATGATCATGTGAATGTGCACCCGTTGCGCTCCCCTTATTCCACTCGCTCATCTAAAAGGTCGTGAAAAGCCACGCAGTTGCGAAGTATTTGGGTCACGCAACATGGGAACATAACAGCACCTCAAGTCGATTTTCTTAACTCTAAATCTCAAATTGAGGTCTTGTGTGTGTGGCATTTTCTTTCTCAAAAAGTAACTCCGTTGTATAAAGCCCTGCACCAATGCACCATACATTGAATGGCGCATGCCAAAGAGGGACGATGCCTTTTCACATTGAAAAATAATATAAAACATTCTATTCCAATTAAATTCCACCTTAAGAATAAAACATGGCCATAGCTCATAAATACTGGTATTGATGATGATGTCTATAATCCTAATGATGTCTGATGATACCTTTTTTACGCCCAAAAACTAACAGCAAAATTGAAATAAATTAACGAAGTTTTCAACTCAATCTAAATGCCTCAGTCAGATACCACATGAGCTAAAATTCAAATTATAAAACGTTTGATAAGCGCTAGGAATGCATCAGCCATCAATCTATGGCTGGTTCATATAATTCATTGACAAATAGTCACGAATGGTAGAAAATCATTCCTAGCACAAATCATCATTGTAAAAAAAGAACATTTTAACATCAATAAATAAAGGGTAAAAGCAATGCTCTATCAAATAACGTCCTCAGCGAAGTTATCTTCGATTAGCTGTGACTGATCATCGCGGGGCACATCCTCTGTTTGAATGTCATAGTCCTCTGCGTCACATCCCATGTTTACTATGCCCATACCCGGGTCACTCACTATCATCACGTCTCCACCCGGGGCCGACACATTGTTCAAATTCTCAATGGACACGGTATCGGAATGCTTTGCGTATCGGACTGTGGACGATTGGAATATCGGAGGAATCAGTGAGGTTATTGCTGTCTTGAGAGCCGAGAGTCGGATTTGTCGGAAGTTCCTGAGGCACAGATACACCACAATCACTACGACAGTCGGTACGATGATTGACGCGAGGATGATGAACTTTTTGGACGGGTTTTTCTTCTGACAGGACGAGCCGGAGAAGCCATGTGGACAGGAGCAGGTGTCACTGCCGTCCACCTGCCTCACACAGCTACCCCCGTTAAGACAAGGACATGACGGGCTGGTATCAGAAGAGACATCGGCACAGGTTGGCCCACTCCCGCTATATATCCTACAAATAGCACCACTCCCACAACTCCTACACACATCCTTCACGACATCATCTTGTTCAACTACGGATATGTACGAGCTCTTGGGCAGGTTGCTCTCCCTCCTTCTCCCCTGCCCGTCCTCCTTCCTCTTGTCCACCTCGTACAGAGCTTCTCCAGTATGCCAGTACACGTGATCACCATAGACCAGTATCTGCCGCACCTCTTTCAACCTGTTCACCACAGTAAAAACCCGCACACCCGCGAAGGACACTGATGATAGCTGCTGGAGGTTGCGATTGTACCAGAAAACCCGCTTTGCGGGCTCATCCACACTCACCGACACGATCTTCCCTCCCTTTGCCTGGTACGTACGGAAGTCCTCGTTATCCGCAGCCAGGGCGTGTGCGTTGGACCCGTCACTGTTCATACTGCCGAGCGTCCAATCCCGGATATAGAATATCAGCCCATACCGGGGACTAAGAGAGATACGCTGGACAGGGTGTGCCAAGTCGGTGTGTATGGTTGTGGACAGGAGGGAGGACAGAGAGAGGACAAGCACAGAGTGGGGGTTACAGTACACCACATTATCGGTGAGTGGATTATACTGGACATCACTGACTGGTCCCTGGAGCTCGGCTACTTTTATCATAGTGTTGTTCATACTGGATAGTCGCTGCAGCGAGTAAACCCCGTCATACAACTCCACGTAGAAGTAGGAAGCCTGGGATCCTGAGTAGAATGAGTATCTGTAGGGTTGTCGAGCACCGGTTGTCTGCTTCGTGAAGCTTTTCGGAGTAGACACTCTGATATCAAACTCAGTAGAGATTAGGATCTTAGGGGGTCCAGAAACAGGTTTACAGAAACTTCCATCGTGACCAGACTTGACAAATCCTTGCAGGCATGAACAGGTATAGGTCCCCTTCAGGTTGTGGCAAACTTGGCTACATGTTTCAGGGTGTGCACACTCATCTATATCTCTACAGGATCGACCGTTGCTATCCAGCTGGTAACCATGGTAACAACCACACTGCCTGGTGTTGTCGGGGAGGGGTGTGCACGTGTGTGCACAACCCCCATTCTTCTCGCACGGGTCACCCTTGTTACACCGTGCAACATCTCTCCCATTACCACACATCGCATGCTGGTGTGCAGTCTCGTTATTGCACACCGCCTCCTCAACACACCGCTCATTGACAGTCGCGTCAGATTTACAGTCGTAAGACCCGATATGACAGGGCGTGACGGGAGCTATCGGACAGAGTGTTTCATCGCTCCCATCCAAACAGTCGTTAGCACCATCACACACCCCGATATGCTCACGCAGACACCGGTGTGTTTTGGCACACCGGAACGAGGATGCTCGGCAATCGGGTGAGGTGCACCACTTCTCATCAGCTCCATTGTCACAGTCCTCCATACCGTCACACCACAGTACACTCTCCACACACTGACCATTACCACAGGACTTGGCAGTGGGACCACACGAACAGTTATAGAGAGGCAGGTCACACCACCCCTCACACCGCCACTCCTCTGGGATACACGTGCTGATCTGGTCCTGTAGAGTCCGACACGCCAACTCCCCCACCCCACACGCCACTTCCCCGCAGTTCACCTCATCAGCCCCTGTCTCTAGATCCACCCATCCGTCACACATGAAGCTCTGTGAGACACAACGCTTATCCGGGGTGAGGGTGTGCCCGTCAGGGCAATTCTCACACCCCTCAGTCTCGCCACAATCCATGGTGTTGTCACACAGCCATGAATCCGGATAGCAGAGCACGTTACGACACACAAACTCACCAGCTCCACACGACACAGCACTATCTTCATCCTCGCCGTAAAAACAGTCCTCTTTCCCATCTCCCTGTATCTCCTCGGGGTTTTGGAAACACTGGGTGTTCCGGGCCAGGTTTAAACAGCTGAACTGACACTTGATGTCACACCCTGCCTCATCTTCAGCGTTACCATGGTAACAGTCCATGGTTCCATCACACTCCCATGTTTTGGGGATACATGTCCTTGTAGCAGGACAGAAGAACTCTGTCACGTGGCACAAGTGGTATCCAGTACACGATGTCTCATCAGATCCGTCCCTGCAATCCCTGAACCCGTCACACTGTCTCTCGATCGGGACACACTGGTCACGTGACCGGCATGAGAATTGTAAAACTGTATCGCACGTGTACGTCATGCAGGCCTCCTCGTCACTGCTGTCCCCGCAGTCCGGAATGCCGTCACACCTGAATCTCAGCTCTATACAACCGCCCGTCTTGCACTGGAAGTTCTCCTCCGAGTCACAGTTAGAGGTGATATCCCGGCACTTAGCCCTGGCCTCATCATATACCTGTCCAGGGGTTGTGCAGACACACGCCGGCTGGAGTTGTGTGCTGAGCGCATCTGCCGCCACACTCACACATGCCATGTCAGCCGCAACACACGGTGTGGACCTGTCACAGGCTGAGGGTGTGGCAGGCTGGGAGAGGGGCGTGTAGAGGAGAATGTCGTGAATGTGGGGCTGCATTACTGACACACGCACACACTGCAGATCATCAAACAACTTGCATCTGATTACATCTCGCGAATCAGTAGCCAGATAGGCTTGTCCAGCTAAAACTTTGAATGATGTAATTCGTCCTGGCAGATCAGTCCGCAGGAAGATTGGCGTCTGCTGGACTTGAGTCATATCTCTCATGAATAGGCAAGGGTGCTCGAGCGAATAGCACGACTCCGTGACATAGTAGAGTATGAACCGTGACTGATCTATGTCGAAGTGAGACACAACTTCACCTTTCCCTGTAACTCTCACTTGGCCCTTTCCATCGAGTGATGCCTGTGTGATACACGGAACATCTTGGTAATTGTGGATGTAGTACAGCTTGCCCTTAGCGGGTACCAAAACCAAATTCCTTGCTTTCTCACAGAATGACGTTATCAGCTTGATGGGTCCGATATCTCTTCTCGCTGGCAGATACTTTATCTCCTCCAGTACAGGATCTGTCCAATAGAGATCGCCGGAGTTCCACTCTACAGCAAGAGAAGAAACGTGCTGATTTTCGAGAACATTCCAATCCTCATCCAAGGTGAGATCGTTCAGTGCTCTGATCACATATCTGTTGATATTCTCCCCCTCTGCTGCGTAGAGCATGGACCAGTGCTGGGGGCTGGCGTGCACTGCCATAGCGTGCACAGTGGAGGACAGGTTAAGGGGGATAAGCTCAAGTGCGCCGTGACGTGATAGGACGAATGCTGAGTGGTAGGAGAGCAATATCATAGAGATAGGATCTTCTGGGTCACAAGATGATTTGTCGTTCTGGTTCAGTCTGAAACCTGCGTCACACCCACACACATAACTGCCCGGTGTGTTGTAGCACACCTGAGAGCACGCAGGCGGGCGGAGTGTGCCGACCTCACACTCGTCAATGTCGTAGCAGTGTTTCTTGTTCCTGGCCAGCTGGTATCCCGGGTCACACTGACAGTAATAACCGAGCCTAACATCGACACATTGGCCGTGAACTGTGTCGCACATCAGATCGAGACACTCATTCCTTTCCTCCATGTCACACGCCTGCTCGTCTGTGTTATCACCGCAGTTATCCACACCATCGCACACCTCCTCCTGTGTCAAACACACGCCATTCCCGCAGAGAAAATGTGTCACGGGGCAATACGAGCAGTTCTCTTCGTCTGAACCGTCACTGCAATCAGCACTGCCGTCACACCGGTAGTGTCGCTCTATACAATCGCCCGTGCGACACACAAACTCCGACGGTTCACACTGGAGGTAGCCACAGTCAGATTCGTCTCTCCCATCAGCACAGTCCTGGACCATATCACAAACCCGGCTCCTGGACAAACATCGCCCGTCACACTGGATCTCCTCACTGTAATCACACTCGGAACAGTCCAACTCGTCCTCCCCCAGCGGGCAGTCCTTGTTACCGTCACACAGGTATCGCGGGTGAATGCACTGTCCATTGTCACACCGTGTAAACCCCGGGATACACTCCGTCCTGCAGTCCTCTTCATCACTGCCGTCACCACACTGTGCCACGCCGTCACACCGCAGGAGGAAGCTGATACAACCCGTGTTATCGAGACACTGGAACTCCAAGTCGTGACACGAGATGGAGAAATCATCGCATTCCTCTTCATCTGTGCCGTCTAAACAGTGTGGTATTCCATCACACCTTGCAGAGGCGGGTAGACACCGGTGTTCACCTGTGTCGCGGGTGTCACACTGCACGACACAGCTCGCACTGTCACAATCCAACTCATCGGTGCCGTTAGTGCACTCCGAGTAGCCGTTACAACGCCAACTGTGCGGAATGCAGAAGTTGGGTTCACACTCGAATAGCTCGTCGGGGCACGGCGTGTACCCACACTGATCCACGGACTCATCTGAGTTGTCCCCGCAGTCGTTGTGCTCGTTACAAACGAGTTTAGAGTTGATACACCGCCCGGTGCCGCAGAGGAAACCCACACTACACGCCTCGCACCCTACCTCATCACTCTCATCCACACAGTCAAACACAGCGTCGCACCGCATTGACCCATGGATACACCCTCCAACCCCACATTTAAACTCGTGGTCGGGACACGTCATGTTACAGAAACTCTCGTCCGAATCATCGTAACAGTCCGTGAAACCGTCGCACCTCAGATTGTCGTGAGCGAGACAACTCCTGTCCACACACTTGAGATCTGCCGGACACGAGTTACCCGAGTACGTGCAGACACCGGAGGGGGTCATGGTGAAATCGTCACTGCAAATACAGGTGGCCATCCCGGGGGAGTTCTGCGTACAGAGTTGAGGACAGGATGATGTCTGGCAGGGGTGTTGGGTGGACAGGGTCGGTTGTAGGGTCGCATGCGATATCTTGAATGCGGTGGGCGAGATTGGGGCAGCTCCAGTATTCGTGGAAACAAAGACGTTAACTCGGCGTTGTGATTGTGAGATGACGTCATACTTGTAGAGTTGTGGAGTGGTGTTGTCATCATTCGATATCCAGTTACTGAGCGAATAGAGGAAACTCTCGAAGTACATCAAGGGTCCTGGACTAACTCCGGTGGTGACATTAGCCACCAAATGCAATGACCCTTCTTCTGACATACTGTAAACAGAACTGTCACCAGAATAATAGATCTTCCTACTGACTTGGTCAATGTACAGAGTGACAACTACGTTAGCTGGGTCATTGATGACGTACGTGCATGACGTCACGTCCATTGCACATCTGAGTAGCGACCCTCTACCTGTGCTATAGTAGAGATTGTTGAATATAGGATCCAGGGCTACATCAACGACATCTTTAGTCAGTGTTTTGAGTCCCGAATAGAGAACATTGCTCATGATAAGTGTCTCATTCTCGATCCAATAGATGTTTGCGTTTATCCAATCGACCACAACGCTTGTTATCACGTGACCTCGTTTAATGATCAGTTTAGCCGTCACCTCACCATTTTGACCACCTCTGGACAAGATGTAGATATTGGTGGAAGCAACAGCTATGACGTCACCAGATGACGCTATGACGTCAAATGCGGTGAAGGGGGAGGAATGCTGATAAAACAACTGGGCGGCTGAAACAGCTCCCCTGCTTATCCTTGGTACGAAGTACAGCGCTCCATCCGCTGCTATGAAGAACATAGTCCCTGGTTTGTCAGCGTTACAAGTCCTGTTGTCTGACGATAAGGTATATCCATCGTGACAGACACAGAACCCTGACAGACAGGTTTGCGAGCAGTCTCCGTCACTCAGACAGACACAATCCTGACAGTCAGTGGATGCCTCACGGGAATCAGGGCAGTCTAACTCGTCTAACCCATTTTTACAGTCGACATTACCGTCACATTTCCAGCTGACCGGAATGCACGTTTCAGCGTCACACTGAAATAACAGGGTCAAGAATAAGAACATTGCGGGTAGAACTGATAGATCGGGGAATGTCTGGAACTGAACAGCTTACCATGAACTCGGTTGTCTTGCACTGCAGTGATGTGAAGTCACACGATTCATCTGATCCATCTGTGCAGTCTGAGGAGTTGTCACAGAACTGAGATGCTGGTAAACACGTACCATTCGAACACTGGAGTTCACCTGCGATGTAATAATTGCTATTGACACGGAATTAATTATATGGTGTGATCTGGAACTTATCTATCTGATATGACCCGGAAATTGTGACCAATTTTGTTAACTTCATTCGTCATTGGATTGGGCTTCAATATTACAGCTCTATAGCTGCTATCTTACAAAATGTAATCAGGCAGCGTCAATATAAATACTGGGCATAATTCAGATGTTTCTCACTTCATTGAATTACGCGCCCTGCAATGGAATATGTTTGGCTGGCAGGATTACTGCCAACAAGCACACAACGCAAACGGCGGGACCGTGAACTTTCGAATTGAAATCGGAAATCTCGGCGCAAAAACGGTCGTGCGCGCGGTCGTAACACAAAACTTGTCATTGTCATTCGGCGCCCGCCGCAAATTTGAAGAAGACCCTTCAGCAGTGGCAAAAGCAAAAGCATATGATCAAAATTTCATGTCACTTAAGTCATAGGTGTGTATAAGCTAAAACTATTTACACCAAAATGAAATAGTTTCGGTCATAGCAAGTTGCATTTTGCAAGAGCACATTCAACTATTGGGGTTGAAAATCTGCAATAGGTTCTATAACGATTAACGTCTGCTATTTTTACATATACAATCATTGTCGCTAATACAATGACGTCATAGCGCATAATGTTAATATACATTATGTTACCCACCACTAGTGTAACTGTTGATAGCTATACATAATCATTGACTTCGACCGGGAGCTCATATTGGCTGAAGGCAGAGATCAAAAACTCGCCGGGTTGGAGTGTGAAATTGAGATTGAAATGTGAAATACCTGTTTGACACTTGTTATCACTGCAGTTAAGTTCATCAGTTTTGTCTCTGCAGTGCACAGTGCCATCACACTGTAGTGCCTTGTCGAGGCACTTTCCGCCGTCACAAAGGAATTGAGACGTCAGACAACCACTATCCTGAAATACAGAGATGATAAGATATTTCCTTGCGATCTCATTGAAAAACGGGACTATTTTCGCTTCCCTGTTTGATCAGTAAGGAGAAGGTTTATAACACAATTCTGTAGGCTTCATTGAAACCAGTAATGTGTCGCAATGATATGTGCAAAGGTCAATCTCTATATTACAGTGTGTGTTCTAGACTGTTCTGCACCATGCCTTACACACAGGACACATCATGACACATCATGATTCATGACGTGTTTAACTGAGTATAGTAGTCTCACGCGTAAATAGACGTCGTGTGGNACCAAAATGAAATAGTTTCGGTCATAGCAAGTTGCAAGAGCACATTCAACTATTGGGGTTGAAAATCTGCAATAGGTTCTACAACGATTAACGTCTGCTATTTGTACATTTGTACATTACATTGTCGCTAATACAATGACGTCATACCGCATAATGTTAATACATTATGTACATTATGTTTCCCGCCACTAGTGTAACTGTTGATAGCTATACGTAATCATTGACTTCGACCGGCAGGAGATGTTTTTCGTGACATGTGGCGAGCCGCGCCGCAATGCGCATATTTCAGCATTACATGCGTGCGCGTTTGCNCACTTTGGCCACATGTCACGAAAAACATCAACTCTCGACCGGGAGCTCATATAGGCAGAAGTCGGAGATCAAAAACTCGCCGGGTTGGAGTGTGAAATTGAGATTGAAATCTGAAATACCTGTTTGACACTTGTTATCAATGCAGTTGAGTTCATCAGTTTTGTCTCTGCAGTGAACAGTGCCATCACACTGTAGTGCCTTGTCGAGGCACTTTCCGCCGTCACAAAGGAATTGAGACGTCAGACAACCACTATCCTGAAATACAGAGAGGATAAGATATTTCCTTGCGATCTCATTGAAAAACGGGACTATTTTCGCTTCCCTGTTTTATCAGTAAGGAGAAGGTTTATAACACATTTCTATAGGCTTCATTGAAACCAATAATGTGTCGCAATAATATGTGGCAAGGTTAATCTCTATATTACAGTGTGTGTTCCAGACTGTTCTGCACCATGCCTGACACACAGGACACATCATGAAACATCATGACACATCATGATTCATGACGTGTTTAACTGGGTATTATTCATCTGAATATGATGCTTCATCAAAAATGGCACAATTCGTAGATTTGAACCATGAGTAGCAAAATAGCAGGATCATAAGAACAGGTCACAAGAACATGCCCCAAATTACCTGGTGTTGTGAGTTATGGAACAAAATTACAAATACCAAAGTCTTGAACGCCTCCGATAGAATAAGTCTCATTGATACGGTTCACATTTCACTATTCCCATCAGACTTCCTTGAAATGATGAACTTGAGTATCTTACTTGATTAAAAGAGTAAGTGAACCGTGTGAGTCATCACTGCCGTCTAATTGAGCTTAAGTGTACGGCAAACATTTATGGGAATTGTAGGGTAACATGGCAAGTTGATGTTTTTATAATATTCTACTTAACCAAACAAGTCGAAAACAAGAAATGGACAACATGAACGAACATTTGCAACGGAAGGAAAATACAGCAAAAGAAAACTGTACTCCTTTTAACACAATCACACGGAAGGAAAGTAATATTATGACTGAAAATATTCGTTTCCTAGCAATTTATAATCAACCCGTTGGTACTGTAGCAAATAGCAAGTCAAACTGAGCAACATCACAAAGTATCAAAGAACGCATAGCATATTATAGGACATGGGTATCAAACATGTTCCTTGAGAAAGATCAACTGAAAAGCCATAGTTCATAACTTCAGTACTTCAGTAGGGAAGTACCATAACACTGCTGAAATATACCAATAAAACAATATGGGTTCACAATATATCGAAATCGTGCTTGTATCTCAGAACATAATATGTCACGTACTACATGTCACATTATGACATGTGTACAATATTGTGTATGATGTACCATCAGTGCGACTGTGATGGAAGGTGTGGACGATCTAGCTCGAAATACAGAACATCGGTATCTCCTTCGAAACAAGAAAACATACAACGCCCGTGACATGTTGATATTATATACCACCTTATACCTAGCGCAAAAGTGAAAATCAGTATATATATCTGAGTTTCTAGGTTTCGCAAGGTTTAAAACTCACGCTGAAGGAGCTGCAATAGAACACAGACAAACAGACACACACACACACACACATTCACATACATGACATACCAGGGGGAATCCCTTATTTTACAGTTATGTCTACCCAGTTGCAGACTATAGAACACTTCTACTCTGATACTGATATGATAGCATGTTATAGTTTAATGAATATCACTTATATTCCACTGTGTCTACTGGAATATAATAATGCTAATCGAATTATGCGGAGTTTCACATTGTATGAGCAGCAACAGCTGTCATATAGATCATGTGAGTTGACACGCCGCGCAGCAACAGCTAATCGAGCAATGATTCATTGAAACCATGGAAATGAAGTTTAAAGCGCACACTCGTTTTTTACAGGAAATCGCCATTTTAACGTAAATCGAATACCTACCGATGGATAGTGAAACACTAAAAGTGAATAATTTATTCCATGTTATGAAGACTGGGATACCTACGGCAAGTTAAACTGGGATCGTAAGTAGACAAAACTGGTGAAAAGAGGGCGGGATTCTGATTTAATTGGCGCTTTACTATGTGGTGTAGATAACGCCCTGGCAAAACATTCTCTACAAGAATTTGACAGAATTTGACGGTTTTAACGGGAACAAACGCCAGCAAAGCGAAGAGCAGAAGGTACAGGAAACACATGCACATTACTGCAGTACACAGAGAGTTATATCAGAAAGAGAGAGAGAGAGAGAGAGGGGTTGTTTCACTGAATGAGTACCGCTATAATCACTCATAATTGTAGTATATTGCATCCACCATACATCATACAATGCATCGTGTACAACAAGCGCTAGAACTTCCCCCTTGGGATCATTAAGCCCGATACAAGCCCGGTAATCTATGTCATCTCCGGTGGAAATTGGACGATTCAACGACAACCAACACGGTCCCACTCGGTTTAATATACCAGAAAGATGACAGGTTTTCGTCCTGAGAAATATGGTAAACAGAATACAAATTCTCAAATCAGACAGCAGGTATTTTATCACAGGGACGAAAGCACAGATATGCAAACAGGTCAGAATAAAGGGTGAACAGTGAAAGCCTCCTGACAATAATTACAGCAATTTTCCAGAGAGAAATTATAAATATACCACGCCAGGAAAAATGAACCCTTGTGCAGTAGTGGTAATATGATATCGATCCCCTGACGTATCATAACTTCATAAAGACAATGATGGTCGGAAAACTGGTAAACGGTGGGAAGAGTATTGTCAAGATCATTTGGAAAATAAACTTGTGTTTGTGTTCAACAAACTTGTTTCAGCGAGTTTCGCAATTTACTGTAAATGAAAATCAGAGACTTCTAACAAAGCAGTGAATACGATTAAGCAAATCTAGTAACTCAGAGCTTCGCAGTGACATCATCAGACCTCGTTTTGGAGGTAATTGCCGTATCTAAGTGAAAGAACAATGCGGGAGAGAGGGAGGGAGAGATGATTTGAATTTGTATGAGGTAGATCTGTATACATGCACATACACATTAGCCCATACAAACACAAAAACAACCCCAGGGGGTGAGAGCAGTTTAGTGGAACAAGCACATAATACCGCTAATTGATACGGAAAAGTGAGTATTTGCATTCAGATTGGTTGGAGAATCGTGAGTGAATACATGTGCAGTTTTGGGATACACCTCGTGACCTCTGTTTAGTGTTGGAATTGAATACACGGTAGACGCTGAAAAGCACATTGTACAGAATGCTGTCGTGTTAGCTATTTCAGCTATGTTTAGTACAGGCGGAATAAACATACACCGTAAAAACACAACGGCGCACACACACAAGTCACAGCAGTGGAAGGAGTGGAAGCGGAAAGTGTGTACTCTGTGAGTGTGTGTGTGTGTGTGTTTGTGTGTGTGTGTGTGTGTGTGTGTGTGTGTGTGTGTGTGTTAGGGCGTTATTACAGCAAGGTTAAGGAGTGTTGACGCACCGAGCTGCTGCACACAACACGTCATATCTCGCACGCACACACACACACACACACACACACTACTCATCACAGAGAGAAGATATGAATCAGCGTAGGAAGAGAGTAGATGAGTACGCAAAAGTGACGGAGGGAAGAGAAGTGAAAATGTTTAACGTGAAACTCTCTATATATCCTGATTCTCAGTTCCCTCACTCTCTCTCCCTCTCACTCTCTTACTTTTCCCCGTATCTTCTCCTTCTCCTGGGTATATAATATCCTCACTTTTAACTCCCCAGCCTATATTATATATCATCATAAGTCTAGGACATGTACGGTGAACTGTGAAGTTAGTCTAGGTTATCGGCTAGACGCAATTCCACTGTAGTACTGTTGTCGCCCTCTCTGGAGAAGATAATAACATGTGCGAGTTAAAATTCTCCAATCTCCACTTTCCCGATGTACAAAGTCGGGAAAATATGATATTTTCAGTAATTTTTCACACGGTGTGATCGAAGGGCAGGGATTTAGTTTTTACTGAAGAATAAACACAACAGCACAGCGGGTATATTCAATATTCAGCACCGTTGTATACAATTTTCTCTGGTGAGCACTTAAACAAGCCGAGATACATTCTTTAAAAACATACGTGTTGTAAACACCTTGCACAATAATTCTGATATAGGTGTTGGTGCAACAACAACAACAACAACTTAGCACCTAGCCCAAACTCTTTTAATATGAAGTCTCTTCCCTCTCTCTCTCTCTTTCTTTTTCTCTGATACAGAAGTTGTGACAGGGTTGATTTATTCATGTTATTATCACATTGATAACACCTGACATATGATCAACCTATCATATTATACCGTCTGTGAGTGTGTGGGGTGTGAAGAGGGGGGAAGGAGAGACCAAGGTAGATTCTTCTCCAGACGAAAAGGAGACTTACCAGAATAAGCTTTACAACTATCACTACTTGTTATAATATAGCTCTATCTTCACGTATAACAATACGGCAACAACAACTGTTATAGGGTTTGAAATGGGTGGGGACAGTTGAAATACTACGATATACCCGAGTATAATATTGCCTGGGTCTGTCAACGCGGCCTCTCAAAAAGAGAGCCGCATTCCAGTGTCGAGAATGACAGATACAAGTATACCAACATTGGTACACACTATAATAGACCAGTATTTCAAAGTCACAACAAGTCTCAATCGCAGTCAAGTGGACGCAAAAATGGGAAGTGAATAGAGTAGAAAACCACCTGATAACTTCATGCACCAAATATCATCCCTTTACTCCATGAACAATGATTGGAAGTGCAGTCTCATCGAAGAAGCTCAAGTTCACGATACGCATTGAACAATGAACAATTTCAGAAATCGTGTAAATATATAATTTACTCAAATAGGAAGCATTGCTTTTCAGTTATACATAGGTCATCTCTCAAATTCATCAAATAACTCGATTGTCCGTTTCCCAATTAAATATTATATTTTGACATTGGATGAAGCCATAATTGACACAAGAGCTCGACAAATGAGTTTGACACTTTGACATAGGTATGACATGGTGAAAGTTCTAGTAGAGCTCGTGACCATTGACAGATAACTATTGACACAAGGTATCTTGACATCTAGATTTTCATTAACTGGTCTAAAGATACCTACATCCTGGAGACTATATCAGGTAAAATAGTTCAGTCATCGATCCACAAATCCTGAATACGTTGCACAAGATGAAGAGATAACAATTCGATCAGATCCAATGAACATAGGGCGGAGAAACTGAGTTGTGGGGATGAAATCAGTTGCGTGAAATCACAAACGCAAAACATGACACAAATTATCATGTGTCACTTTGACTTGACTGTTTCCGAATGAAAGTACAGAGAAATCCTGCGAAAAAAACGAGAAAGAAGTAGCATGTAACGTTCTCCTAAGTTTAAACATGTATATTATATACGATACCTAACCGATTTAAACGGTGATAAAACGGCCGGAGAGTAAAGACTAGATACAGTAATGACGAAACTGTATCAGAATAAGCACAATATTTCCCATAAGTACCTACTGGGAAGGAAGTGAATTCCTCGTAGAGCTGGAACTCAACAAAGCAACAATCATGTACCTAATTTTGGGACATGGGTTTGGAAGGGCGGTACAGGGCGTACGACCGCATTTAACATGCATAATATTACATAACAACTGGAAATATGGGGGAATTCTCTAGAATTCATAGTCTGCAGACGAGAAGAGCAGGCTCTTCCCGTCATTATAGATCATTATGGACGGAGAGATAAGAACCGCGCGGCGTAGTTCCGTGATAATTCCTCCGTCGTGATATATCAGGCAATTATAGCAACAACAGCAGCAACAACAATAGTTGCAACACACACCGCGGACAGGAAACAATGCGTTTTTTTAACATTCATTCCTCTTTCCTCCCAATAATGCTAGGGGGAGAGGGGAGGGGACAGTTAAAACTAGGTTAGAAGAAGGAGAGAAATGGTAGGTACATATCTCTCTCCCTCTAGGTGACACCCTCTATCATCCACAATATCATAGCCTGTTCCTCTACCGATGACAGCTTCAATGGTAATTGTTCCGTGTTATGATTCATATACCATCTCACATGGTACTAATTCGTGGTAATACGGGTGGGTGTGTGGTAGGTACAGAGTTGCATAGTTATACCGTGTAACAGGATTTTTTTATCCACTTCCGTGACATTCCGTGTATAATTATAGTGACGCGCATTTCATATGATCCGGTAAAACAGTCATGTCTCAGCAGAACCAAAGTGCTGGAAACCACTGAAAATATCAGACGGAAACGAGCGAAGGAATAAATGGAGCGTCCACTCGTGTAGTGGACATATTTCCAGTGTCCGCTCAATAATTGTTGTGTCTAATAAATGGGGGGGGAGGAGGGAGGAGAGGCGCGCTCTGTAGTACTCCTCTCTATATCGTGTACAAGACAAGGAATATACAAATCAGTGATCTGTGTAAACCTCTTCCCTCTCTCTCTCTCCTCGCTGTATGTGGTACAAGGTGCGTTCATTATGCAGACATGAATTATACCGTTCCTGCGTCCCACGTGTCTGTTATCTGCTAGTAGTGAGTGGAGACCAGCTTGGGAATATCAGGATATATGTAATGCGAAGGAGAAATGCAGGGGATAGGCAACGTGCACAGGAAACACAAGCTGATACAATGTCTAATCTCTGAGAACTGGGTTGAGGGAAAGAGCCACTGAGTCTAGATTGCAGGGTATTTTGTGTATTATTTTGAGTTGTACATATCATATCAAACAATGAGGTCATCGATTATGTGATTAACTAACAAGCCACGCTAGTTATGCTACTAATCATGCACAATGAATTCGGTGGTATTAGCGAGAGAAATTGTAGCGTAGCAAATGTGGATGTGATGCTCGTAGCGAGTTAATTAGAGTCGGGGAAAGCGCTCCAAATGAAGGGGCCCGCATTGTCAATTCCTTGAGATTTGGCATGGATTCAAGTTGGAATCGATTATAATACAGATTGGAAGTCGATATCGACTAATACATTACCTCTCACACAGCGTCACATAACCGAATGGCTACCTAAGTCCTAACTACCAATATAAATAACATGCTGTCTAGAACAGAAGGGCACCAGTATAACTCACCATGCAGTGAGACTCATCAGAGAAGTCAGAACAGTCAAAGACACCGTCACATTCCCACTCTATCGGTATACAGCTCCCACTGAACACAGGTCCATGAGTTACAACAGTGCCACATGTACGAGTCAGTCCACTTACAAATCATTTCTCAGAGCCGGCAGGACTATAGTCTGTCACAAGCTACCTACCTGTCACAAGTAAAACTGTCATGAGAGCAGGAGGTGCAGGAATATTCATCACTCCTATCAGTACAATCTGCTTTCCCGTCGCACTGCACGTTACTGCTTACGCATTGTCCTGCACTCTGACACGTAAATTCCGTAGCGGCGCACGTGCAGGGCACGTGATCACAACACGTGACGTTGTCGTGACAACACATTTCATCCTCGCCGTTCAGACAGTCCACTTCCCCGTCACACATGTATGAGGTGGGGATACAGGAGGAGCTCCCGGAGCCTGATGGACAGCGGTATCCCTGAAAATGGTAGGTAGGGGTGAGGTTTGAGGGTGTCCTATGCCATCATACACCCAACCCTAGATCCCATCATCCCACGGCCAATTCCCGGGCAAGTGAAACTCGTTAATTGTAGTGACAAGTGTTTGTGAAAAATGATTAATCTTGATCATTACGTAAATTCATCCACATATTACCTAATCATACAATCGATGATAATATCAAAAACATAGTCATGGGCCACGACCGATAGGCCGTAATAAAAACCATCTCTCTTCAAATTCAATGAAGAAATCAATTGTTCACTGTTCTATTCAAACCAAGAAGCCAAGACTTCCCAGATTGACTTCTCTACTTTCTTCTCCCTAGTCCAATACTGTACTGTTCTTGCTTCTTGCTTGCAGATGTCCTTCACACTTTTATCTTGGTTCAGGCAGCTTACTCCGCAGTCTGTCCCAGGGGGGCAGCACGGCAACAGAGGTATCTTCTGGGGTTCTAACTTCCATTCAAACCCAATATCATAAGTCAGGTTGGCTAGATAGTCCCTATCCCAACATCGCATAGGCTCTGACCCAATTTCAGACTTCTCGCATACCTGCAGCTCCCAGGGCTCGGGAGCGGGGTCATCACCAAATGCTGGTTTTGGGGCCCGACGGTGAGGCCCAGGGGGACCGTCCTTGAATAATCTGTCATCGAATGGGCAAGTGCACAGGAAATCATGGTCTTCCTTCCCACAATCACTCCTAAACTCTCCTCTGAAACATCTCATAAAGTAGGTGGGATCCGCAGTGATGTGATACTTGTATCTCCCGTCTCTATCAGTCCTCCCTCCACACTCATCCAAATCCTCGCTAGTCAGCTGGATTCCATCCTCACTGATAGGACCATAGATTGGAATCCCATCAATAGCCACACCGAAAATGGGAGAAGGTTCCCCGCACACTGGCATTTGGTTACAAGGAGAAAAGTAGTGGTAGTGATACTCATTAAGAGGCGATGGGTGTCCTTCACAGATATCCAGCTCTTCAAATTCCTTGACATCAATGCATCCTACACTGACAGGAAACCAAGAGAAGATAAGAGCACCAGAAGTTGCTATGCCAATGTGACCAAGAGGCTGGCATCTCATGGGGTCGTCTGGTGCTCTAAAAATGGGATCTGAGTAGATCTTCATGTCATATATCTGCTCCTTGATGTGGTACGGGTTCTTGGAAATGTTGGAAGGGAAAGCCCATGTGTGATGAGATGGTATGTCATTCGTGTGGATAGTCTGCGATCCGTCATTGTTATCTACCGCATATACCTCCGCCTTCTTTCCGGTGTTAAAATCTACATAATCTGGGATCCTGGGTTTGAAAGCAGCAAGCTCCTCCGCAGTAAGAGCAGCTGCACTGAAAATTAGAGAACCAAGTATGAGTATGCTCAACATCTATCCTGAAACATAGCATCAATTGAGATTTGAATACCACATCTCCTATCATGAGTTGCCTTCAAACCAAAGCACACATTTTATCATACGGGAATCAAAGTTTCGGAAAAATTTCCCAAATCACTGCTCGACTTCGTTGGAAAGGGCAATATTATGGAAGCAATAATGACAAGAACCAGATTTCCAACTCGGGTTTCAATTCACCGCGTACATTTATACTGGTCAACCCTGACGATTGATTCTATCAGTACCATGAAACCCGAATTGGAAAACTAGCTCTTGTCATTATTGCTTCCATATCGAGAATGAAACAACTTAATAAAGGTCGAAATGAAATCAACACTGCTCAAAGTGAACACTCACAATCAGATGGAATCATATAATGGATTTTGTAGTTTTCCGTACAACAGGAATCAACATTTAATAATCGATTGCACAGCAAATTGACAAAAAACAATCGACAGCAATTGAAAAATTTCGGGGAAGGATCGAAATGTCTCCTATCAAAGTCTCTTTAAGTTCACTCTTACATCGTATTCCATTGTGAGTTATTCTTCACCTTCAAATAACTCGAAGAGCTGCATCAAGACACTCCTCCTTTTCTTGACTCTGGTGAGGTAGTTCACAGTCTTGGTTCCCTGTTCACAGATATCCTTAACTTTGCCGTCCCTATTCCTACAGCTATCTCCACAATCCTCACCCTTTGGACAGCAAGGCAGCAGGCTGATCTCCTTTGGCTGTCGCTCCCACTCATATCCAATGTCATATTTGAGCTTCGCCAGGTACTCCTTGTCTGTACATGTCATGGGGTCCGATCCGACCCCTGACTTGGTGCACACTTGGAACTGCCTAGGGTCAGGAGGTGGGCCTCTCCTGAAGAGCCTGTCGTCATACGGGCAAGTGCAGAGGAATTCCTCGGCGTCCTTACCACAATCACTCCTAAATTCTCCCCTGAAACAAGACATGAAGTAATTGGGATCTGCAGTGATGTGATACTTGTATCTGCCATTCTTGTCAGTCCTCCCTCCACACTCATCCAAATCCTCACTAGTCAGCTGGATTCCATCCTCACTGATGGGACCATAGATTGGAATCCCATCAATAGCCACACCGAAAATGGGGGAGGGTTCCCCGCACACTGGCATCTGTACACATGGCGAATAGTAGTGATAATGGTACTGGTTGAAGGGGGAGGGGTGGCCCTCGCAGAAATCCAACTCCTCGAAGTTCTTGACATCATCACACCCAAGCTCAGCTGGGAACCAGGAGAAGATTGGCACTCCACTGGTAGCTATGCCAATGTGCCCCATCGGCTGACACCTCATGGGACTGTCCATTGGTCTCATGACTGGCTCGGTGTTTATTTTCATATTCACGATGATCTCCTCGATTGGGTTGGGGTTTCTTGATATGTTAGAGGGAAAGGCCCATGTAGGATGCGAGGGAATCCCATTGGTGTGGATAGTCTGCGATCCGTCATTGTTATCTACCGCATATACCTCCGCCTTCTTTCCGGTGTTAAAATCTACATAATCTGGGATCCTGGGTTTGAAAGCAGCAAGCTCCTCCGCAGTAAGAGCAGCTGCACTGAAAATTAGAGAACAGAATATGAACATACCCAACATGCTGCTCTATAAAATATGATGTTAACGATTTTTCCAAAGAAAAGTGGTTATAATAGATAAATGAATTTGAGAACGGGAATCAAAGCAAAATTTAAGATAAGTAACTCGTGAAGAATTAGAATTTGTTAAACTGAACAGACTGCTAATCTAAGCGACACCTGAAACCCGTGACTTCAGATAAAGCTTCCTCTCTGTGTCTTATCTGCTGAATATAATTCAATTCACGACGTAAGAAGAACCATGATATATTTGCCCTTTCTGATAAGGCTCCAGCCACGTGCTTATCTCCAAGTCTATAACTACCATGTTCATCATCATTTCCGGAGAATTCGATTGACGTACTTGACTGCATCCATGTTTTTGGCATCTCAAACAAAAGTCACGAGTGGACGTTGAAGTAGAGGAACTTAGTTAACATGTTTTGAGGCAAACAAATGAGCTCCCTTTCCAGAATTCTTCAACTGGAATAATATCTTCACATTTCCGATGCTGCAAACAACAGCTGTCTACTGTACCTATTTGCCCTTTTTGCCCTTTTTGACCGCTATTGCAAAAAACAAGATGTTTCCATAAATCTCTACCTTCAACAAAGTTGTTCGTACTTCAGAATTCGATTCTGTGATAGCGCGCGATAATTCATAATCACATTCCCCTATACACGCAGTGTAGATCACATATCCGCGTTCATTCAGTTTGGCTGTCAGTAAAAGTACACAACGTGAAGGAGACCGAGTGAATACTGTATACTATGGAGTGCATGATACAGTATTACAGAGTATGCGCGAATAAAATGGGTAAAATATGTGCATAATAATGAAAATTTATCAACATATAGGGTGAATGACTCAAAATACGTGTTTTGCCCACCTGACAGCCAGTCAAACACAGGTCGTCAGCTTCGTCGCTATTATCCCAACAGTCATCTTCATTGTTGCACTTCAAATCTGATATTCAACGACATCATTACTTGAACAACAAGAGTCTCGCCCAAAAAAGGGCAAAACGTGTCTTTCAGTATTTCGTACAATTCAGATGCTGGGTGCGAAGTAATTCTAATTATATCCTTCACTGCAAGATTCAAGTCACACACACCCACACACAAGCATACAGATGCTGGGCTTCAAAATGAAGTCATGACGTTATATCCAAAGATCTATGTCAGAGTAATCTTACCGGTCTGAATGATTCGCTGAGAGAATACCCCACACACAAAATAACCATTACCCTCCACCACGCACTCTCCGCCCTGGTCAGTGTATCCATCACCGCAGAGACACTGCGTTTCCATGGAAACCCCACTGATCACGTCACGCGGCGTGAGGTCACGTGGCGTGATATCAGGGGTGTAGTGTGACGTGGTGCACAGCTGCTCACACACGGAACATGGAGATAGATCCGAGGAAGGAGGTCGGATAAAAACCAGGTCCCTGAAATGAGGAGGTATTTGTCGCGGGGGATCAATGATTAGTGGACCGACTGAACATGACACTGGCAGTATTGTCTGTCTCTAAATGAGACATAACCAAGCCGGTTGCCGAAATATTCGGAAAGGGATGATCGGCGAGTACTATAACCTAACAACCAAACATATCGACCTCTTTCATCTCTCGAATGAATTTTATGAAGGAGCAATTACATAGTAAGAGTCGTGTAACGAGTGCAGTAGCTCTCTACTTGAGTTATTGGGACCCAAATCCACTTATTGGAGCAATACTTGATCATGAAATTCAGCGACGCTCTCGCATGAACGACCTAGTATTTCATAAGTTGACTCGAATTTCTGATTATATGAAACAAAGTGAAACCATCTCTTTATGTGCTAAAATTTCAGATATAAATTCGTCAAACTATGGTCAATAAAACACAGACATCGTCGTATGTACATCAATTTCTGGCTGACCAGATACTCAGGCGGTTTTGTTCAGTCGTTGTCTCATTCTGAGTCGTCGGGACGCGTTGAGCGTGGACTCTGCAGCAGACTTGTTCAGAGAACCTCCCTGGGTAAGGGGTAGGAGCTCTCTTAGAGCTTTCTTGGACTGTTCCAGTGCTTGTTTCATACTTCGCACTTCCTGCTTCACATCATCCACCTGGTTACTCAGACCGCCCATCGTGCTGCTGCGGACTGCTGGACTCATCAGTGTCTGGTCCGTGTCTAGGAGCGTGGCATTAGCGTCATTCAGCTCCCTCTGCAGATCGAGACACTTCTGTTTGAAGAACTTGAGTTGCGGAGTCTCCTCAGCTGACCCCGCACTTGTCGCAGCACTTGTCCCTGCTGGTGATACACTAGGACGGGACACCAGCTCGGAATTCTGTCGTTTCAACGCCTCGTTACTCTGCATTAGACTCTGCACTTTGGCCTCCAAATCCGCACAAACTTGCTGCATTTTCTTGATATTAGCAGCTGCCTCCATTTTCTCATTTTCAGCATCGACCTCCTCAAGCTCTTCCCTCAGCTCATTGAGAGTTTCACTCTGCTTCTCTAGTCGGGCAGTTGACTTGTCGTATGCGTTGTTCAGGGTGTTGATGTACTTCTCTGATCGGGCGAGTATCTCCTGCTCCTTCTCAATCGCATTCTTCCACGTGAAGCTCAGCTTCTCCTCCGTCACCTCCTCCAGTCTAGCATGGAGCTCGAGAATTGCGTCTCGTTGCTTGTCACACAGATCGCACAACTCATCCATGGCCGGACTCAACTTCTTGATCATGCCCAGGTACTCCTCTGCTTGGTCAGGCTCATTCATGCCAAACATGTTAACATCGTTCTCGTACTTCTTCAGCAGAACGTTATACTTGCGGGTAATATTCCTAGCTTGTGATTCCAGATCCCGGACTTCTTTGTTTAGCGGAGTAACTTTGTTCTTGAGCTCCGACTGTTTATTAATCAGCGCCGCATTTAGCCGCTCCACCGCTTGCAGCTTCTGGTGCCCAGTCTCTAGCTTCTGAGTCAATCTCTCGATCTCCCTAATGTCATCGTTGGAAGTATCGGTCAGGATGTTTAGTTGGACAGTACCGGTTCGTCCGCCCAAACTAACGTTCTTCTTCTCGGACACAACACCTTGGCTAAATAGCCCTGCTGCGCGGTTGTGTCTTTCTATAAAACTGGATCTCTTGGGGGTTGAGTTGAAAATCGGGTTCCCGATAGAAGATCCGGAGTCAACAGTGTTGATGTTGTTTGCCATGGCTGAGTGTAAAACGGAACAATATGTCGCAAAACTAAAGAGGAATGGTGAGAAATGAATCTGCACGTGCGAGTTTATCATTATAAGTCGCGTTGCTATGGTTGCTATGCAGATGACTTCCAACACGTGCAGATTGATAAGCCGCGCGCATATCGCTCCATTGAGACAAAGTAGGGAATTTTCCGGTAGAAATTGACTAAAATCTGAAAGCTTACTCACTTTTTAGGACAATTATTGCAAATGCTCGATTAGGTAATCAGATTCATTTCTGACATGCTTTGAACTCCGCAGAAACTTACATGCGGAGAATTAATTCGTTTATCACTACGGTAAATTGCCGATATGATTTTTGATTCTCGATACATTCGTGATTTCAGGTTACCACCTTGTAAAGTAGAGAGTAAACAAAATGGAGTCTCATACACAGTCTCATATACAGAATCGTTATTCTATAGTCTCGGTTACAAATTTAAAAGTTGTAAGTGGTTTGGTTACTTACTCCAACGATTCACAAATGAAAAATTTTCCGATTGTTGAGAAAATTATGATATTGAGGGAGGGGTTCAAGCAGTTCTTAGGCACTCTGCAGTCTGCACTCACACTTAACACTTACACCCCGACCAACTTATAAACGCCTGAATGAATGGAGAGATTTTACTCTTCAATCGTGTTTCCATTTTCCGCGTCAAGAAAGTCATGTAACACCCATCTACACAGCTGTCTCCCATTTTGTAAAAGGTTGGTTTAACCCTGCACCTGATATTGACACACCTGTACCTGATATTGACACCACTCTGTCACAACATCGAAACCACTCTGTCGCCTCATTAAGAAGGACCAATCTGTTGCCACATTGACACCACTTAACATTGGTGACAGTGGTGTCATTTACGATGGCACCACTCTATCTTGACGTTATCGCCAATCTGTCACTTAATTGATACCAATTTTCCATGACATTATTGCCACTATGTCACTAAATTGACAAAACTCTGGCCGTCGTATGACACCACTTCTTGATAAACTGACACCACTCTGTCACCGCATTGACACCGCTCTGTCGCTACATTGAAACCACTCTGTCGCTAAATTTACACCACTCTGTCCGTCCTTAGAAAGGACTTGTTAATAACGTTGACACCACTCTGATGCCACATTGACACCACTCACCTAAGACTTCCAAGCTCCTCCATTTCACTGGTCTGTCCACCGGTGGAAACATCCAACACGACCACACCATTCACTTTCTTCCCCGTCAGATACAGCTTCTCCTCCCAGAAACTCACACTCGTGACACCAATAGCTGACACCAGGTGGAGGTGGGCGGTGAGAACATGCTCAGATGTTGGGTCGTAACTCACACTGTGCACTGTCGTCGAGTATTTCTCAGCGATGAATAATCTGTGGAGGGAATTGGGGGCTAATTAAAGCACCTGATAACCAAAATCTCGTAAATCACATAAGATGACACCATGTGTCAATTAATCAGTCCCTAGCTTTTCGACAAACACTCTCATTACTTCACAAGAAGGTTCAAATGCCCATTCATGATGCAGGGGGTGCAATTTGTTAAAACTTATTTAAACTTAATTACTTTGCACCCGCTAAGGAGATTAATAATGAATCTGTTAAGGTGTGAAGGTTCTATAAGACTCATCAATCCCACATATTACAAACTCATACCACATAACGTAAAATGTGTTAGATTTCAAAATATTCTACCTTAAGTTGTGTACAGATTGTGATAATCGAGCTAATAAGAACACTGAACAGTGAACACTGAACAGTGAACACCCATAAATTTGTAGAGAAAACAGACCTCTTTGATGCAGAGTCGAGCGTGAAAGAGCAATCAGTAGCAGGTACACTGTAAACCTGGGTTTTCCGATCCCCACTGTACTCCAACTGGTATATATGTGTAGTAGAACCTACACTTGCAGAGACAAACAAAAACCTGTAGGGAGTTGTGGTAGGGAAGTGTTGGTATGAACCTATGTTCCATGATCAATCTTGGTAACAATGTTTTATATTTGACATTCACAGCAGATACTCTTACATGTTATGTTCATCAACTTTCATATTTGAAAGAGTGTAATGTGTTTTATCAAACTGAGTGATAGCTCTGACGTATTTCCCTAACTGGGACAAATAAATGGTTCCACTGACGCTATCAGCCCAAAAGAGAAGACCTGGAAATTTCAATTATCCATGATCTGATAAAGCTATTCACATTGAATACCAAGCTCATCAATAGTTCGTTTGAAGTAGGTAATGAATAAAGATAATCTTACCATTCAGTGAATCCAACACTAAATTAACAGCATTCATGGAGGATGGGAAAGTTAGTAATGACCGTTTGACACCAGAACTGAGGTCTTGTACCCTTAAATCACTGTGAAGAAGGAAAAGTCTCAGAAAAACAGGTCTTACTTCACGGAAAAGATGTATATTGAGACTGTACTACAGTAGGAAAATGTCCAATGTCCATTGTCCATTGTCTGAGTCTTTTCACCTGCTTTGAAGGTAATAAATATGTCCCAAGCCAATCTGCACATCTCTGATTGGAATGTCACTATACAAAAGAATTTTCTCAGAACTGTCACTAGATAATAAGAGACTGTTCTCTGTGCATATCAAGGCCTCATAACCTGAAAGTTTCATGGTGAAAAGATAGAATACGTATCACCATCAGACAGATTGATGTCATTCACCAATTAACCACAAGATCCACAGACCTTTGCCCAGACCAGCAAAAACAGTGGCATGACAGACCAGGAGAATCAACCAGAGCCAATGTAAATGATGATTTCTCATAAGATGACCTTACAAAGGAGAAAATTCAGATGAATGTGATAGATTGCAGAAGTCTCAAAATCACTTTATTGATTTGATAAACAAAATGTCATAACAATATTATATGACAATTCTTATATGACAATTCTTATAACATCCTATAAACCGGTCTTATGCAGGTCTAACGCCAGTCTAATGCCAGTCTAATGCCGGTCTAATGCAGGCTTGGCGCCGGTATTGTGCAGGTTTGGCCCGGGTCTAATGCAGTTCTACCGCCGGTCTGACGCAGGTCTGATGCAGGTTTGGCGCTGGTTCGGCGTTGGTTTGGCACCGGTCTAGCGCTGGTCCGGCGCTAGTCTTATGCAGGTCTAACGCCTAATTCCCAAGATAGAATTTGAAATTGAATATGCTCATGCTTTCTTATTCATTGCATGCACAGACATGTCATATCTTTCAACCATCATTATTTAAACAGGTAAAGGAACTCTGGAGGAGAAACTGTACTTTGGCACATGTATCAGAATTCTGGCACAAAGAAGTCAGTGGACTGTGGACAAGAATTGAATTCAATTATATATACAGGATCTGATAAGTATGCAATCATCAATTTATTCATCTATCCACATTCTATTTGTCGACTTCAATTCGACTATTCCATGCCCTATGTCATGTTCAAAGAGCTTTTATATCTGCCTGATAAATGAAGACTTGAATAAAGGAGTTTTTATTTGTTATTACTCTTTTTAAGGAACAATAAAGTAAGGAACAGTATGCATCACTGATGCATATTGTGAAGCAGACAACAAAATCCTCCACGGGCCTGGGGTCTATCATCAATTTAATGAGATCATGACCAAGTACTGAATAGGGAAGAAACTCAGAAAAGTATGGGATTGATTGGGTGAATCCAATACTTTTCTGAGGTTCTTCCCTATTCAGTACTTGGTCATGATCTCATTAAATTGGATACCCCCTTCATCCTAAGCAGAAATCAGTCTGTGTGATGTGTGTTCCCTGTGTACAATGTGTGTGTATGCTTGTGTGTGGGTGCTGTGTGACATTGATCTTGCAGTAAAGGATATGAATAGAATTACTTCACAGGGTATATCATCAATTGAAATATAACAGCTCCCTAGCTTTGGCTAGATATCCATGTTCAAGTCAGGCGCCCAATGTGTATTACTCCCTTGTATTACTGCTCCCTACCCTCGCTGGCGGGATTTCATCCCCGGCCATGCGGCGGGCGGAATAACAATTGTGCGTCGCCTATAGGAAGAAGTCCTAGAATGATAGCCTCTGTAGTCTGTCGATAATTTCATTGCGCGTGCGCCGTGCGCAGCAAATTATTTTCGTTATGCGGCGTGCGTCGCTGATAATAATTTCCGCGCGCGCGCTGCGTTGTCAGATTTTATTTGATATCTGTTTGTCGCGCGCGCCTAGTTCATCGAAGGCCGAAACATGCAACAGTGGATTGCCGAATGTTATCTGTCCACTGTCTCTTTGTTCTTGCGCGCGGCGCCATTATCGGTGGCCGAAACTGCTTCGGCCTTCGATGAAGGCGCGCAAGAGAGAGTGCCAGACAACATCCGGCAAGCAGTGGACATATAGCATCCGCAAGTTTTAACAACTTTTCGGATCAGCCTGTTTCGGCCTTCGATGAAGGCGCGCGCGCAAGAAACAGTGGACAGATATGAGATAACATCCGGCAAGGATCAGCTAGTAAGAGGAAGGGCGCACAACGCAAATGTATATATTAGCCGCGCATGTGTGATGTGCATTCCCACGCAGCGCTGACTTATGCAGAACTTACCAGAATACTCCGCAGGCGCTACAGCAAATTCACAACCCTTTATAGCAGAGACCAATCAAACGCGCTAAGAATTTAAGTACTATTTAAGTGCTATTTAAGCACCATTTCTCGCGGGCGAAAAACTGTGGACATTGCTCCATCCCAAGTCTTTGAGAACCTTTTTCAAAGCCAAAACAAAAGAACAGTCAGCAAATAATCCTAATAAATTATTCATAGCAATCAATAATTTTAACATCAAAAAGGGAACTTCCTTTTTTAAGGACCTTTTAACTCCGTTAATTTCCCAGGATTGTCCGGCAGTTCGTTCCTCATATATTTATAGCTATAAGCTAATCCTCGTTAGTCTAGTGGCTAGCTATTCCTCGTTAGTCTAGTGGCTAGCAACTCAAATATTTGGAACGGTGGGATCTTCACACCTTAGCTCCTCTGCAGGTCAGGTAACTCTGAAACAAGTATCGTTAACCATAGCTTATAATCATGCCCAGCATTTTATGAAAGTTATGTTAAATCAGAGTAACTATAACAAACCACTATCACAGATGATGTGACTCAACAATAACTGCTGGATCATAAATCAAGAGTTAAGGAAATCATCACTTAACAAAAATTGAAAATTTCAAGATCGATCGTTTCAAAACCTGATGATGAAGTCGAAGTTTAGTGCAGGTTCTTCAGTGAAGTCATGCCGAGATCTGAAAAATAAACCATGAAGTTCACAATATTCATACAGAATTGTGTCTTTTTCGTTCAGATATTTTCAGATTGTAGCCAAAAAGTATCCCCACAGACAATAAGATTCGTCATCTTGTGATCATCATGAAATGTTGAAATACATCAGTAGACAAAGAAATATCGACTAACCACGAGTTGTTTCGTTGTCATATCATTCTTCTGCCAGTAATCTGTTCCTGAAATTAACGGTAATGAAGCTGGTTGGGTAAAACGTTTCATCAAACACAAGGAAATATTTTTAATCAGAAGGAAGGCAGCACCAAGTATCTATCATGAATTTTCAGGAGTGACATTTTGGTGGTTTATCATCATAGAATTATGTTTCATCATCTCATCAAGGTATTTGATGTAAACCTACCAATATTTGAAGCTCTAGGATATGTCCGCTGCACTCTTGTCAGCCTGAAAGGATCAATATTGGATTAAAGTTGAATAATTATAGCATCATTCCTTAATTGTGGTAAGATGAATCAGCGAATTGTAGTTTTAATGATAAACACGGTTTATTCATAACAAATTTTGTCATCATTTGAAAAACTTGTGGGGAAAAACTTCAAGAGAGTTACTTACGAATTCAGAGGAGAGAAGTAACAGCCAATATTCGTTCTTAATATCACGGCCAAGGTCATCTGAAATGTGGTAATTTAGTTGAGCTGTCGGTTAACAGTGAACCCAAGCTGCCGTAACATGTCATCAGATTTAAAAAGCTCTGTAAACTTTCATTGATACTGCCTCAAGATACATAATTGATCATCACTTGGATTTGCAAAACCACAACCAAATATTTCTCCCGTGTTCTTACCTAAATTCTGATGACGGTGCGAGAGTCAACGCGGAATATGTCAATCTGAAACAGACATCTATTAGCACATGAGGACTACTTCTGACATTGACAACCCTTATTATAAACAGTATATCAGGTTCTAGGGATAAGTTGTCCTCAGCCAACAGTCGAAGAGAGCTGGGTGTGTCATCATTTTAATCAAACATATAAGGAGATGACAAGCTTTACAACTCACCAGAATTCATATTCACCACTTGATTATTTCTGTCGTGAGCTATGAGACTGATCTGAAACAATTGGCTATAAATAACTTGTCTCAACGCTGGAATAAGATGACTCCTGACTGCCTAATACGTCAGGCTTAGATGTTCTGGAAGAATGTCCACACTGTATTTCAGAGTGGTGCATGATGTATCATCATTGTATTATTTGGAATGAGAGAAGATTGATGAAGGGAAACTATATTCACCTGATTTAGAATAGTGGCAACCTCACCAAATGTCGTGTGACGTGGAACTACTGAACCCTGGGTGAAAATTGAGGTTCAGACGTTGTGTTAATACTTGTCGTGCAAAGTCGACAAAAATAAATTTTGTCAATTGCATGGTTTATCCCCGAGGTAACAGACTACTAGAGTCTCCACGAGACACAAGGAATATGCAATGGAGACACACGCGAGTGTCTCAAACACCACGATGAGACACAAGTGTCTCACGAGTGATGAGACATCATCACGGTCCCTTGTTTTGCAACAGCATGGAGGATACGTCTCAAGGTGAGACACATCCAAACACCATCGGGCTGCCCTTTCAGTGGCAAACTAAAAGGGAACACCCAGTTGCAGTGTAACCTAATTAAAATCACTATCAATTAGAACAACTACTTACCCCATTAAGATGAAAAGGGGGTAATCTTTGTATCCAATCTTGTGTGCTAACTGAGATAGAGGAACGTGTTAGAGAACCGACTTGTTGAATTGAATGTCTATAGATACGTGCAAAGCAGTGCATATCAGATAATACATGCATTCAACATGATCCAGCTATCTAGACTGGTCAGTCGGGGAAATGTTACATCATACAACTTCAGGAGTCCATGTGTCTCACAATGGTTTCCATGTGTCTCACAATGGTGTCATGACTCACCAGATAAGGCGTTGACAGGCACAATATGAGTTCGTCTCTTCTCCTGAAATGACAACTCAGTTAATGATACTGCAAGGTTAAATATGGGTAATACGAGAGCAAATTGCTGTTTTGATCAGACATCCAAGGAAGAAAAACTTCATTGCAAATCAGTGGAAACTGCGAGTTATGGACTTTTCATCAGATCTATTGATGAGGAACGAGGCACAATATTCAAGACACAACTAACCTAGACAATTGCTTTGACAGGAATCCTCTGTTGGTGTGAGGCCTGTGGGAGTACTATGCTTTAGTGTTTGCCCTCACATCATACAGATAGATAAAAACACAAGAGTCACTGTAGCGTTCATCTCTCATAATCTTCCCTCACATTGCCCCAGTACGGGATATCAGCCGTTAGGGCTATCTGCTGCGACACAACCGCTACACTCCCGTAACTCCCGGCTGCGCCTCACATCCCCGCAGCGCCACCACGGCAACTCGGGGGCGTAACCGCGGCGCGCCCGGAGCCCAGCCTCCGGGGCACAACTACGGCCATAGCTGTGCCGCAGCGGTGAGGCGGCAGGGCTGGGGGTGCGCCACAGGGACGCCGCCGGGGAGCGGCAGGGACGCCGAGAGGGGCAAGAGTTGCGACAGGTATGCTACAGAAATGCAACAGCGGTGCCACATTGATCGGCTCTAGGACCGGATAATCATAGATAACAATATGAGATATAGGCCACATAGACACTACAAGATATATGGAGAAAAGTGTATAACCGCACTAGGGCGTCAGATGGTCAATTCAAATCATGACGCTACATGGTGACGGTGTGAATAGTGACAGTAAGAATAGGACGTTGTGGTTTACCTGAGCAGAAAGGAAACGTCTTGATACAGAGGCGTCAAGCTCGGTCTGAAATAGGTAACATTACTCTGGTGTATCGGAAATATAGTTTGAATAATGGGTTGAGAAATTTCTTCAGACAGCCAAGGGGTGTCATATCATAGACAATCAGATTAGTCGCGAAACTAATGAATAATATCATCATTGAATCGATCAAAGGTAACATTGAAATCAACCGTTTACCAACCTTAATCGGTTCAGAGTGAACTGGATACGCTTTCCTCTCCTGAAATTATAAACTTGTTACAGCACAGACAAGCATACGTAAGAGTTTAGTGGTGAGTAAAATTTTATTGTCAGCATTTTATATAGGTGTCAACTCAGAAAAGTCAGACGGTAATTCCAATTAAAACATCATTCGAAATCGTCAATTTTTCCCCGTAATCTCTATTGACACTAACCTTTTCTTTGCTCTTTTATCAGACGAAGCAATTACCCATTTCACTGATTTGGCTCTGAAAAAGATAATTATATCAGAACAGAGGTTTAATCGCAGGTGATTTCTTGGAGATCTGGTACGGTGTGCTCAGTCCAAGGAAGGTCAAGAATCATTGAATATCTCAAGTGAAATGCACAAGGCAATTCATCATGGCTCAAGACAGATTCACTTTGTGATTATGATAACTGATAGGATTTTACTTACCATGCTGGCACCACTCTCATTGTGTTGACACATCAATGTGACTTGTTGACACCGCTTTCTGAACCTGGATAATATTTCATGAATGACGGTTGAGATGACCATTTTTTAACGAGACGCTTGTGATCCATCATCAGGAAAATTTTATGATCACGGTTAATCATTAGTTGTGTCAAAAAATAGCATCATATTGGTTCGGATAGAAACTGGATTCAAGGAGAAAATTCAACACCTACAGAATGGAGGAAGGAGTTGAGTGAAGTTCGATCTAGACTGATTCCACTTGGAAAACCTGGATGAGGATAAGGTGAGGAGAAAGACAGGACATTGCCTGTCACAGTGAGTGTCTTCGACAGTGTTTCAGAAGGAACAATTGAGTAAACATTGATCATCGTATGAACAATGAACATTTCATATAGGGCAAGTCTTTTTCATCATAGTACACATGAGTTTATCGAAATTCATTGATGGTAGCCCGAAATTACCTTAGTCATGCAGAGTTCAGTGCCTGAGTCATCAGGGAGTCATCAGTTCTCAGTGAAAGCTGTTTCAATATCTGAACAGGGGAGGGTGTGTCATTGATAGAATAAGGAGTGGGGTGACGTTACATCATTGATCGTTTGTTCGTTCAGATTGTGTCAGAATTTGAAAAATCAGAGCAACTTTGTTGCTCATTTTTAGCTAATTCTATCATCAGAGAAATAAGGAATCTTTTTGAGAGAAAAAAGGATTCTTACCTGAGTTCAGAGTATTTAACTGGAATATGCAAAGCCGAAGAAACCATTGGGTAATCACAATATGAACACCGACTGTTCCCTGAGAATTAATCTATTAGGAACCGAAACAGGGCAGAGAAATGCTGAATTTTAAGAGGGTTGGATCAGCAAGGTTAAGGTTAGCTTCATAACTTTCAGAAACACGGACCTTAATATCATCATTCAAACCACACCCGGGCAACATAATAGCTCAAATACAAAACCGATTCATGTTGGCAAACTTACTCAGATAAATCGGAGAGCATGCTTGATGTGGTCATTCTTATCTTTACTGACTGTATCAGCATCTGAAATGAGGAACTGATAACGAGATCAAATTAAGAAGTCAGGATAAGTTGACGTTCATGTATGTAATCAGAAATTGATCTAACATCATGCCCGAACTTGAGGATTCAATTTTGCAAAAAACTTGCTGTCATTGAAAATACAAGATCTGTCAATCCAAATGCCATTTGTCATCAATTAACTCGGTTGTTGATAGAAAAATGGTTTTAATATTGCCTGCTCACCTTGAGTTTTTGCTATCATTGGTGCAACACCTATCAGTAGTTTTGCCTGAGTTCACTGAAAAATTGATGGTGTTAGAGTCATGTATGAGAAGATGATTACATTAAGACAATTTTCTCTACATCAGGTTCTAGGGATAAGTTGTCCTCAGCCAACAGTCGAAGAGAGCTGGGTGTGTCATCATTTGATAGCTACAAATTAGGAGATGACAAGTTTCACAACTCACCAGACTGTCACTTCACACTGCAGCACTTGAATTCTGAGTCGGTATACCTATCTGAAACAAATAATCGTGAAGAACTCTATCTTTCCTAAGGCTCAATCTATCCTAAGTTTGAAATACTTCAGGCTTAGATGTTCTGGAAGAATGTCCACACTGTATTTCAGAGTGGTGCATGATGTATCATCATTGTATTAGATTAAAGAAGGTAACGAATATACCGTTACTGTGACTTACCACGATCGGTGCTATGTTGATAACTTCCGACTCTTTTACCTGGAAATATCAACCAGTTATGATCACGTTTTGCAGTGAAACACATTGATCACAGAGGTTGTCACATCATTGATCAGATACGAGGAATTCGGTTTGTCATCCAGTTTGTTATCAGAACAGGTCTGAGAAAATCATCACGCTGCAATGTGAGGAGATATGTGTGATACATGTGAGGAGATGTGTGTGATACATGTGTGATCTGAGGGAAAATAACTTACCAGCGAGAGACTTGTGATGATATCACTAGCTCATTCCGTTCTGGACAGAGGAACCTGAAATGTAGCAATAGATGAAGACGGGCACAGGTAACGAGTTGGATAGAAATAACTTTGCAAAGGTTCAGATTCGGGAATTTTCTGCACGGCATCAGAGGGGTGTGTTACGGGCTGGCAGGCCCCACCCCTCTGAAATAAGGCGCAAATTACGGCATCATTAGGATGGAGGATTGAACGCATCCTGCCACCCAAGACTTACCTATATTGTGTCGGTTGCTACTGCAACTGTATCCGCGAAGATGGCGTGTCAACCGTGAGGTCTGAAATGAAACTAGGTTTAATTCCATGGGTTACTATCCGGAAAACACGAGCCGATTTCTATTACAATTTCAGATTTTGAGGTTATGATTTTCATTCAGTTTCGTTCTGAACAGGTCTGTTGTGATCATCAGAAAATCGTTACAAAATACAAATTCATTACCCGAGAAGAGTTCATTTACCTTTCACTGAGTGGAGATGGTCTCATTCATCAGGCAAACTCCTGAAATAACATGAATTAAACAATGACAGGATATCTTGAGAGGGAATTAGAGTGAGTCACAATGATACGTATCAGAATCAGCGGGAAATTGTTATCTTCACCGTCAGAGCTCATGTAATTTACTCATCATGTATCGGATAGGCGTGTAAAGCTGGCAAAGTGCCCAATTCTTACCTGTTTGAATGTGAATCGTGACTGTCAGAAGTTTGATTTGACTGCCGATTCATGGTTCTGCAGAGTCGATCTGAAACAGTAGATTGTGTTAATTCTAGCGATATAATGACATTAACTCGTATCAAAGTGTGAACGCATCAGATTAAGCTAGGCATCATTGCTTTCAGCCGAAAGATGGTGTTAGTTTTGGTTCATCATATTTTATCGATTTAAAATAGGGATTGTGGATTCAACTCACCAGATATGCAACTGCTTCTTTGATAATATCCCTTGTCAACCAGGTATTCACGACTTAAAAAAGAAGACGTTGAATATCCGAAAACGATTCAATGAAGCAGTTTTTGTATCATACAAGTCAGGTGAAGAAATTTTCCTCATTTTAGCTGGCACGGAGCCAACCTCTAGCATTAAAATGTCATGAGAATCATCATTCGTAACACTAAGAACATTATAAGTGAAGATAGTAATCACTTACTTCATCTAGTGAGCTGTTCCCATGCCACGATGCCCTGTGGCTACATGAACCTGAAAAATAATCAACTTTAGGAAATATCCATGTAACACGATCAATTCATCAGTGTATCAAGTGGGAATATATCAGGTAAGAGTGTCCTCATATTAATCAGACCCGAAAGATGGACATCATATATTCAAAGATGAATCGAGATAGGAATGAGCATCGTTTTGTTATTACCTGTTTCGAACATATTAAAGGCTGAGCAGGGTTTATAACGTCATCAGTTCAGTGAATGAACCTGAAATAGAGTTTTGTAAGTGTCAAAAGAAAAAACAAGACTGTCGATAAGAAGTGTTTTCGGATCAGATCGTGTTGTCCATCACAGAGTTCAGACAATGTAGGTTGATGAGCATCATATGAAGAGATCAAGAGACTAGCTCAATGATCCGGCTAACTCACCTTACAAGCTGCGAGTTGTCTGATTGACGACCTTAACAACTAACACCTGAGTCCTATTCCTGAGAGGTAAAGAGAATTGACTGGACGTAATTGATCAAGGTAAGTCATTATTCAGCGTTAAATGCTCAGACATCCAAGGAAGAAAAACTTCATTGTACATCAGTGGAAACTGCGAGTTATGGACTTTTCATCATCGAAAATTGTTGGAGAAAAGAAGAATAGATCATTAAGTAACTTACCTATGTCAGAATGTTCAGTGGCGGCTAACTATGCACACGCATCGTGCAGGCGTTCTGAAATGACAGAATAATTAGTAGAGGTCACTGACATGGATTAAATATTGATGAATCGGGCGTATACATCAGTTTATGGGTGGTAGGAGTATGGAAAGTCCTCACTATATTGGAGTGTAGGTAATCTCTCTCATCATTTGAAAACAGGCAAGTAGGTCATGTGAAGAAAAAAGCTCTCGCTTACCTAGATTGATGTTTCTCTTGTGTTGACGCTGCAACATTTTGATCCTTCCCTGAAAAGTTGCGATTTTAACTCTTCAATACCATGCAATAAAATGATGTAATAAATTATGGTTTTGGAGTCAGGTGTTACCATTGGGTATCATCAACAATGTGTATGACAGGGATAACTTGAGTTCATCATTCTGATAGGGCTGGAATAAGGTGGTATAGCATGGGTAAACACTGAACATACCTGAGCTTAGCTTAGGGTTTCCGGAGACGCAGATTGTGAGGCACCAGGAATATAGCAGTCTGAAAACGAAGAGGTTAGATAAAATGAAGTTGGGTGCGAAAAAGTCGCGTTCAAGAATACCGATTGTATGGGAATTGTATCTGATCGGATTGAGATGAAAACTAGAGAGTGGACATCCCACTAAACCAGATTGAGATGATCTAGTTTCGCTGACGGCCAACAACACATGGGTATGCAGTGCTGGTGCTTTTGGAAACAAGAGATTGAATGATAATGTTGGTTTCACTCACCGTAATGTTCGTGATCTTGAGGGTCGGAGATCGAATGCAAGCTCGAAATTTTCGAATGGGACCTGATAAAAAAGACGTGAGAAACAACGAACAACAAGATGAGCGTTGGAATTTAGCTGTTTGATTTTCAGACTCATTAAATCAGTTTTTACCATCACGGATGAATATGGACAAGAATTGCATCAGAAAAAGTGAAAGGAGCGAGTTGAAATAATCGTATTTGCTCACCTCAATGTATATTGTACAGGAATTGTTTCTCCCTTTCTACAGATTGACCTGAAAAAACTGTGGTCAACACTTTGTCGATATTGTCAGTTGAAGTGACAGCTGACAAATGGTGTCTTCTATCAGTCGTAACTTGGCATCAATGAAATCAGCCGGCAATTCCTATCAAAGATTTATAACTCATCATTTAACTCGTTTTAAGAGAAGTCGAGAATATCACCTAATAACTTACCAAATATTTAGTTTCTTCACATCGAGATACTGTATCCACGCAGCTTCCTGTGGATAGATACCCATATTACAATCTAGTAAAAACGATCAATGACATGATAGACGTGTTAATCGGAAACTCAGATAGGAGCGAAAGATTATAGTAAATCGACATTGTTGTTCGGTTGAACTATGTTATCATCAGAGAAACAGACACAACAAAATTGATGTGGAAATGCAGTACGCAACCTACCACAAGGTCATATTCCTCTCAGGCAATTGACTGTTGATTTCAACGGCGCAATCTTCGATGATCCTGAAATATAGAAGGTTACAATACACTCCTCACAATCGTTAATCGGTAGATCAATGTAGATTCAGTCAGAGATAACTATCTTCAACAAGATCAGATATATGCTTGTCAAAATTCATCATTCATATACAATGGAAAAGTTTCTCTAGAGCTTTACATTTACCTCAATCGAAGCTTGCAGTTACTCCAGTGTTTGATCTCCTGAACAGTCTGAAGATAAGGGTTATCAGCTATCGATGCAACAACAGCAAACTGCTTGCTCCAGTACAACATGTATCAGATATGGAATTAATCACAGTAATTCATGACAGGTCTCCAATGTTTGTCATCATTTGAGCAGTGTAGAGAGAACGTAAACCAAACAATCACCTACCACTTAATTCGAGAAGTATCCCACATCCTCTCCATTTGCCACAGAAGCAGATGTCTGAAATGTACGTTTGATCAGCTCGAATTAAGACGGGCTGGATTAATTCCATAATAGAGAAGAATGTGGCAATCAGAATGTCCAACGCGAGATGAGACAAGCATCGGAAAAGTGAGATTACCGTAATGCTCTACTCCCCTATCTACACAAATTAGACACGGAAAACCTAATTTGCTCATCAAGAGAGATTACGTTAAAATGAAAGCGTTTGGGGAGATCTTACCTTTTCGTCAGAGATCGTCTCATCTAAGTTCACTTTGGACGAATATATCGGATATTCTCTATTCTTCATTCTGAAATAAGGAAAGGTTTAGAACGTGTAAACAATAAATGTTATGTTCTGAACATCAGACTTGGAACATCAGAATAGCGTATATGTTTTTGGTCAAAACTTCCGTTATTACCATTGAATATGTATCCTCATTTGATAGAATGATAGATTCGATAAGATGTTTAAATACTTACATGGTGTTAGAGGAGGGAATGTCGATGATTTCGAAGTCATGTACAACTGAGGACAGAAGAACAAATGTTCACGAAATGTGGCGGGCAAGAATGGATAATGAGATGAATGATGGAAATGTACAAGTATGACCCCCTCTGCGTGACCTGCAACGCGCTATGTGCGGACAAATTTTAAGTCGACTAGTGTGCTTTATTACTGCTGAAATTGTATGCTTAGTACGCGTAAACGCGCACAACTTGCTAGTACAAAAGATGTTTTAGACGCGCGCGCCAAGAACCTTCCAGAGAATTATGATCTACACTCTAACAGTTATTCCTAGGTATCTAAAATTTAACAAAGTACTATAGTGGTAATCACCAAATATTAGCTAGATAAATTTTAATTCGCCATAATGAGACAGAGTGTTAATGTAAAAGATATGTGGGGAAATTTGAAATTAAAATACAACGAAAGCAGTTAAGATAATTGAGCGCAGTCACAATGAAAAATAGCTGTGCAGCATCAGAAACAATGTTTTCCTGACATTCTCAGCTTGAAGCCAGAATATACATAGATACATTAAGAATATCCAATGTTTATCTTATTTCACAAGGTATACATCACAGTCTAACGTTAAGTTAACGTTAAGTTAACCGAGTTGATAAGTTAACCAAGATGAAAGGATGTCTGGAAACGTCTAACATTAAGTTAACTGTTATTTAACCTGAGATCAATGAAAAGTTAAGGATCAATATTTACGTAGTTAAGTATGAAGTTAATCAATCAAATTCTGAAGTCTGGACTAGTCTGATACACATGAAGTGAAGTTTGGGTGAAATCACATACCTGTGGCTTAGTATGGTTTGTAGTGTTTATTCTGCTGTGTGTACGCGTTTTTCTGAGCACCATACGCACTAGGAGTCTGATTATACTGACCTGGAGCTTGAGCCTGAGAAGAGAATGTGGTATTACGTGTGATGTCACGTTGTGAATATAATGTTATCACGTGACCATAGTTTGGAGTTGTGGGAGGGGTAATTACAAAGTTCTACAACTGAGCAACGTTGCTATTTCCCGACCTCCGAGTATACACACAGATAGTGAACTCTCTCAATTTAGTCCAGAATGTACACTGATGATGTATTGAGCACATCTCAGCACCTGAATGGACCACGCCCACATTCCTACCTGCTGGGGGTAGTATGGGTTGGCTGCTGGCGCAACTGGCGCTGGGTAGCCGGGTGTTGCAGTCGGGTATCCGGGGGCTGCGGTAGGGTAGCCAGGGTAGGCGGCTGTGGGGTACGCTGCAGGATAGGCTGCGGCCGGGGGCGCGTAGCCTGGCGCTGTGGGCGCAGCTGCTGCTGCTTGTGGCGCTAAAATAGAGATTCGATCACACCTCACTTCATTTGGTCCCAATCGATGATCATCGCCAAATGAAACAGCGAGCACTCACCTCCGTAGCCAGGGTATGCGGGATAGGCTCCATACGCCGGCATGGGCGGGGCTGGATAACCGGGGGGAGGGTAGCCAGCCTGCGGGGCGTACACAGAGGGGTTGTGCCCCCCTCCATTCATCATTCCACCACTCGGCTTATCCTTCACATCCAGTGCTTTCTTACACTCGATAGTCTTACCGTTAAAATCAATGTGCTGCGGAAAGAAGTGAGCTAGATTTCGTGAGTCGGATGAAAAAGGGCATATTGGGCATATTAGGGGCGGGGGAAAGACAAACTTTGGCAAACATTTTTTGGTTTACTCAAACGTCAAACAAGGCGGGAAAGAATTTGCTTAAGTTTGCATTACCTCCCCCCACTAGGGTACACTTATGACAGAGAACACTCAACTGACTCTAGGTTCAAAACTTACCTTCATGATTATCAGTTTGTCGACAGTATCACTGCTATCGAATGACACAAATCCGAATCCCCTCCCTCTCCCAGTGTTCTGATCTCGCTTGAACTGGCACTGGGTTACAGTACCGTATCTCTCGAAAAACTCTTTCAGGTCTGACTCGGTGGTCTCTGGCAAACCGCCAACAAATATCTTCTGACACCGTTCCTGGGGCTGGTCTTTGGGAACTGCACGTTTCACATCAACCTGAAAACGGTTGTCGTGACGATAAGAGGGTGTGGTCACTGGCCAGACCTCATTTCCGGGCAAGGGCGTATCCAGGATTGTTGAAAGGGTGCTCCTAAACCCACACCATAAGACAATTTGGCAGGTTCCCCCAAAACACCCTAGATCAACTCTAGCCTAGATCAACTCGCTATTATGCGTTTGTCACAACTTTCTGACTCCACTGCATGACTGTGACGTAGGAATGCGCTGACACCAGTTCGTCAAAACAGAGCTGTGTGACGATTGGGTACCCCATTCGTCACAACTTGCTGACACCACTGCATGACAGTGACGTGGGAATGCTTGCGATGGAATGCGCTGACACCAGTTTGTCAGAACAGGGCTGTGTGACGATTGGGTACTCATTCGTAAAAACTTGCTGACACCACTGCATAAATGTGACGCGGGAATGCTTGCGATGGAATTCGCTGACACCAGTTTGTCGAAACAGAGATGTGTGACGATTTGGGTACTCATTCGTCACAACTTGCTGACACCACTCCATTACGCGTATGTGTACACATCGAAGAATAAGGTAGAAGGAAGGAAAAAGACGCGCAATTGTTAGCAATTGTAAGCAGTTTCCACTGTTAAGTGCGCGTCTTTTTCTTTCCGTGCACTTATCATTCCATGTGTACATATACCGGTAACTACGAGTCAAAACTCGCTGACACCACTTGTGAATATGGAACGCTTGCGATAGATGAGAGATAGTTAGTTAATTCTCTTTTGACTCTGTTTACAAATGAAAATACGTCTTCACCATATTCAGTTAAGTATTTCAGTTAAGTATGACGTTTGGCGACTTAAATAAAGTTTTCTATAAAGTTACACCTCTTAAAGNTGCTGACACCACTACATAACTGTGACGTAGGAATGCTTGCGATGGAATGGCTGACACCAGTTCGTCAGAACAGGGCTGTGTGGCGATTGGGATACTCATTCGTCGCAACTTGCTGACACCACTCCATAACTACGAGTCAAAACTCGCTGACACCACTTGTGAATATGGAATGCTTGTGATAGGGTGCGCTGACACCAGAACGTCATAACTGGGTCCTCGAACCCACGAAATCTGCTATCATTTAATTGAAGATGCCAAGCGGTTCCTAACTTTGAATATGTTCCAATCAATTGTAGTTAGCTGCTAAAACTAATTCGATCTGAAATTTAAATTGCGGTGGATACCTCTTTGCCATTGACTGTGTGAGGTTTCTTAGCCAAGCATTCATCGACAGTTGCTTGTTCCTTGTACGTCACAAAACCGAATCCTTTCGTTTGGTTCGTCTGTTTGTTCTTGATCAACACATAATCCTGGGAATCGAGGTTCAGTACCTACTATCAGACCATAATCGAAGTATTTGACGTGTGATCACCGAACAGGCCTCCCCGAACTCACATCAATCTCCCCAAACTTGGTGAAGTATGATTTGAACTGGTCATCAGTGGTGTCTGGCCTCACTCCTCCGACGAATATTTTCCTCAAAATCAGCTCAACATCCTCATCAGAACTTTTGGCGCTGTTCCAATTTGCCATCCCCAGCTATAGAGAAATTGGGTTCAATATTTCAACCCGTTTGATAGGACACAGATGAAGTTAGATTTGAATCTCTCATTAATCTTAAGGGTTTTTGTGGCTCTATGGATTGAAACAACACAAAGTAATACACATTTCTTCGATAAATAAAAAATTCTATGAACAGTGAACACTTAGAATTTCATCTCATGAGGGAACTGTCCCTTCTTCAGTGTGAATCGACTTCGCAAGTACGACTGCAGCATATCGACCTTCTTGACCGCTGGGACAACGAGAGCGTCCACTTCCTTCTGCAGAGCAATCCTCTCGGCGGATATCTTGGGTTCCTGGGGAGAGAAACGATGGTAGGAGATACGTTAGAAAATATACGATTAAGGAGGGATAAAGGAGGGAGGGGAATACAAGGATAGTCGAGGATGGGCCAACACGAGGTGAATTTTTCATAACATCGCGACGAGTGTCTGAACTCTGAGCACGGCACTTTTCATTTCGACGTGTTCGATTATTATTACCTCGGTGGTGTTCTCAACGAACATATCCTTCTCGTTCTTGGTTGGCTTGGGCTTCCTCTTGAACAGAGCATCAGTGAGGGTTTCTGGCAGAGCTGGGAGCTCCACAGTGGTGGAGGTAGCGATCACATAGGCCTGGTCAACTCGTCTCAGTGGGACACCGTTCACCTTGTAGGGACCTGAGCAAGGCTGGTTCAGGGGGTAGCAAGACGGTTTCGGCCAATGTTGGACGATGCCAACTCGCCTTCCACTGACTGAGAGTCACTGGAGTGGGACTTGGTGTGTCATGTCAATCAATCATGATATTTCACACTGAATCCCCGTTCTGAGCGCCGAGAGCAGATTTTCCATGCAGGGCGGAAATCCGAAAATTTCCTCGTACAAATGATCGCTGTGTAAACTCACCAGTGACGAGGAGAAGTCCGGAAGGAAGCTGCTTGAGGAAGACAACCCTCTTACCACGATGTACACCAGCCAACAAGATCAGCACAGTGCCAGGACTGATAGAGCTTCGGAGCTTGGTGGGTTTTACCTTCCTTCGGTTATTCAGGGGTTTCTTGCAGTCCTCAGTTGGGTAGAAACGGGGCTGCAAGAAAAAATCATGTTCAAAAGACCCGCAAATGAGATTATATTTGAAAAGGGATGTCATGTTTGATAAAAGACTGACTAGAATCCCGAGTGGCCACACCCCAGTACTCTGATCCCACCTGCTTCTGGAGAGGAACTTGTCTGGTGGTGCCATTCTTCTCTCCCTGAATACTCTTAGTCTTGTGAGTGGGGGCCTCCTCGACTGTCGGCTTAGTCTGCACCTTGTTCCTCTTGTAGAGAGCTCTCTTCCTGTACACTGCAGCTCGTCCCAGCTTGGGAACACCTCCGGGAAGAGTGCTGTTTCGAGGAGTGTGGGCAACCATCTTGCTAAGACTGGGTTAGAGAGGGGAGTTAGTTGTGTTTCATGGATGTTGTATGGTTTACAACATAACTATCAAATACATATTCTCCTTATGGTTCCCCGTTCCAAAGGAGACCATAAAATATAAAAATTATAAAAGAGAAGAATTGAATTGAATTATGAATGGGAAAAAAGCTAAGTCTGACATCTACGCATTGTATGCTGCAAGTAAAAAACTGAAGTATTACCAAACAATTTGCGAACAAATCAATGAAATTATGAATCGAAACATAAAACAAAGGAATGGGGAGCGTTGATTCACGGTTATAATCGTGACAAGTTAAAACTGACTAGACTCCCACCGAATTTCTACTACTACTGCAACTCTGCTTGCAAATGCTCCTGAAACCAGTAATGAACCTGGAGTAACCAGTCTGCTGTACAAGGTACCCCAGCTAGACTATGACAATCATCCGGATACAACTTCATATCACACTTCACTCCCCTGCTCTTCAGATACCTGTAATATCGCTTTCCCTGCGAGGGAGGGACTCTGAGATCTCTTCCACCGATGAGAAGGAGAGTGGGGCACTTCACCTGATCAACATATCTGATAGGAGACTTATCGAGCATGGCTGTCACCGAGTTATGGTCAGGAATAGGGGGTCGGGAAGGGTTGTAATCTAACCCTGCTTCCGTGTACGTCCAATCAGGAATATCCGTGGACCCCGACATGGTAGAAATGTCTATTACAGGGTTACGGAGTGCTGCTGCTTTATAGAAATCTGGGTATTGTCCGATTAGGTGGGCTGTCAGGAAGCCACCGTGAGAGCCACCCATCACAGCCACGTGTTTGTAGTTGGGAGCAACTTGTTGAGCGGCGTAGTGAACATCCTTCACATCCATATCCCCAACATTGCCCAGTAAAGTGTAAACTGACTCAGGCCCTAATCCCAGTGAACCAGTGTAGTTCACTAGCAGTGTGCTGTAACCGAGCAGGGCAAATGTGTATACTTGTAGGTAGAACTGAGTGGTGAACATAGAATGGGGGCCACCGTGAGCAAACACTAAGAGAGTGTCCAAATTGGTGGAATCTGGGCTGGGCTCTACTAAAATACCATTATATTCACGGCCATCTCTCTCGAACACTTTCGGACGATAGGAACAGGGCAAATAGGGCACTGATGGAGCTATTAGTAGTGATGTTGTAGCACTTGTTGTGTCGATATATGCCACACCTTGTATATACTGGTCTGATACTGGATAGGGACGACTGTAGGAGATCAGTAACTTACTTTTCACTTGATCAATAACAGAAAATGTGAAAATTTCATCCTCAATAAGACACTGAAGATGATCATCTATCACGTTCACTCGATCACCACTGTGAATATCGACAACGTAAATCTGCTGTGTCACTCCTTTACAAGATTCTAGTACAACATGACTATCGTCTAACCAGGGTGATGGTGACAATGCTCCGAAAAACAGGGAATTTGGCACAACTCTCACACTGCCATCCGGAGACAGGATACAGAGCTCCATGTACTTGCGATGCGGCCCGCTGCCGTCACACATCATAAATGCCACCATGCCATTAGGGCCAGGAGATGGCATCGCCACGGTCTTACCGTGTGGTGTATGGCATGCCACTTCGGCAGTGGCCAAATTGTAAGAGTAAAGTCGACTGTACCTGTTCCAACAGTAGATAGCCCCAAGTTTGGGGCTTTCCACGTCTAATCCGACAAAGTAAATGAGATTGTCCCCGCCCCACGCTGGTTTAGCACAGAACATAGTGTCAGGAGTGTGGAGTACTTGGATGCTACCTACCTCTAAATCCAGGACACAGAGAACAGATTCGCAACAAGAGTCTAGCTGCTCACCCCACGATTCCCTGAAATCAAACACACCGCCTCGCTTCTCGCTTTCCTTGGAGTTCTCCTGGTAAAACGACACACCTTTGTGGGTCTTTCTCTCAGCAACGTACACCAGGAAATTCCCGCTCTCTGAATAGGAAAGAGAGGAAAACTCTGAGTCGGTATAGGCTGGCCCATGAACATCACGCCCACTTATATCGTAGCGTCTCTTCAATCCCTGTACATCACTCCAAATATCGATGCAGTACTTCTTCTCGGGTTTTTCTTCATAACAATGAAGATGTGCGTATTCATCGCAAACAGGCGACTGCTTTACCAGACCGTGTTTGAATGTGGGTATGCATAAACCAGCCTTACCAGTACCATAGAAGTCCCGGATGGTGTAAAGTGCAGACTCGGTGACAACTGGATCTTTCTGCTTCCAAAGAGTCCTGATTTTCACGCCATCCGCAGAATTAGAGGACTTGATCCAGCCACCACATAAGTCGAGAAGATTGAGAGTGTGCCTGCAGATTGAAACGGCGTCTACCTTCCCTCCCACACAGCTCATTGTAGACACAACTAGCGCTGACACAAGAGTAAATCACAATGCTCCTTCAGGATTTTTCATCGTGACAGACTATCTATCTAACAATGAATTGAGATCACGGTTTGCACAAGTGCGGTGCATTAATATCTGAATTGAAACGACAGCTTCACAAGATAGGAGATTATTTCGAGCACATTAAGACATCCTACGCCTTGTCGCCACATTCAAGAAGCAAATGGAGAATAAAGGGAAACAATTTCTAGCGAACTTAGATACTATAACTGCTTAGGTGTGGTTAGTTAAAGATTTGTTCTCAAACACGCGCTCATTGATCGAACTTCAGGACCGTGTTCAATTGCGTTATTCGGCGCTCGATTTTCTTCATCGATAATACTGATAGCCCCTGTCAAGAATTTAGCGCGCGCGCGCAAATTATTCTGGACCCAGCATTGTATTTTCAGATTTTACATTTTATCTGATCTGTTTCTCGCGCGCGCGCCTTCAGATCAGATAAAATCTGACAAGCATTTTAGGGTTTATTCATATTGTCGTCGATCGATGATTTGTCCATAATGTCGATCGATGATACACCTGATGTCGCTGTCGAGAATTTCGCTTTGCGCGCTCGGCGCAAACTTATTCTCAAGCTTCGCGACTTGCATCAGCGGTCTAACATCGCCAAACAATCGATGATAGACTCTGTCAAGAATCTCGTTTTGCGCGCATGCTGACGCAACGCAAGCCGCTTCGCGGATAGCATCAGCGGTGTTGCATCACCAGACAACCATATTGTCGAGCTTCCATCCTTGTCACTTTGCCATGTGCCCATGCCTGCGCGGGCGCGGCGGGGCGGGGGGGGCATTGTCAAATGTTACCTGACCTGTTTCTCGTGCGCACGCGCCTTTATCGATTGTCGATCGTTGTAGGATTTTACCCTACCGTCGGTGCGCGCGATTTTCAATCCGCCCCTTGCCAGGGATAAAATCCCGCCAGCAAGGGTAGGGTGAAATCCTACAAGTCGATCGATGATAGACCCTGTCGGGAATTTCGTTTTGCGCGCGCGCGGCGCAAACTTATTCTCAGATAGAGAATAAGCTTCGCGGCTTGCATCAGCGGTCTGGCATCGCCCGACAACTTAATCGAAAGCCTTCGATTGCTGTTGAACATGTTATTTAAATTCGCGCGCCCCTCGAGTTGATGAAAGTGCCAGGCTGCAGTGCGAGGAACTGAAGTAAAGATGTTTGTAAGGTCCTACCCATCTATACCGTTGGCGCCATGCAATGACCATTCTACTTGATAGATAAAAACTTGTGAACAAGAAACAATGTACTGATAACATCAGGCAAATAAAATATGCCAGCAATGGTAGGAAGTAATTTCATCAAGCAAAAGAGGTCAAATAAAATCGGAAAAACATTTGCCTACAAGTGCCTGGCGCCCTAGCAATGCCAGGCAATTGTAGGGCTAATTTCCTACCCGTCCTTCTATGGCGGATCAGAAGGCTCACCCGGAATTTCATCTCTGAGAAATATAATTTGACCCCTCTAATCCACACGTGGATCACAGGGTTCATCTTAAGTGACCCTTCTGATCCATGTGGCGCTTCCCTGGGGTCTAATTGGATTTCAGAGACCCTCATGATCCACCTAAGGTGAATCAGGAGGATCACCGAATTTTGACTTGACCCCAGAAAAGCGCCACGTGGATCAGAAGGGTCACCTAAGATGAACCTTGTGATCCACATGTGGATCAGGAGGGTCACACGGAAAAATAGAATTGACCCTTCTGATCCATACACATGGATCACTGAGTTCACCTTAGGTGACCCTTCTGATCCACGTAGCGCTCCCCTGGGGTAAAATTGGATTTGAGTGACCCTCCTGATCCGCCTAAGGTGGATCTGGTGGATCACCGATTTTTGAGTTGACCCCAGAGAAGCGCCACGTGGATCAGAAGGGTCACCTAAGATGAACCCTGTGATCCACGTGTGGATCAGAAGGGTCAAATTATATTTTTCAGAGATAAAATTCCGGGTGAGCCTTCTGATCCGCCATAATCCTACTGTTGTGTCGGTGCCACACAATCCTGATTGTTGTGGGTACAACAATTGCTCTTTGATGAGTCTCTTCTTCACCACTATAAGTCAGGCAATTCTACAACATAATTGCATGATACCAACTGTTTCGTGTGCATATGAAACATTTGACGATTCCTGTGGTGGGGGTGGGTGTGTCCCATTTAATTGATAACCATATCATAACTAGCCATGCTGATGGCAATTTTCCCTACTGTCAGCATTGGGCAATGGTGATTTTTTCCAGGTATGAAATTCGGCCAACAGGGTAGGGAGCTTCAATGTTTGTCAGGCCAGGAATGTGTGTCACTGTGACCAAACCAAAAATCTAAGACCTAGACCTTCCAGTTCACATTCACAAAATAGAATAAGGGCATGTAACATGCACTTGAGATTGCAGCTAAGGATAGGGCCCATGATCTCAATCCTTAGCCGCAATTCTTAGTTGTTATTCAACTGAAACATACTTTATAGAAACAATGGAACTTAATTCACTGAAAACCTCTTGTTTCGTGGGTTGTAAGATTACTCCCAGCTCCCTGCCCAAGCTAGTGATATTGTGAATCAAGAATGTGCAGCACTGGCTGAAGAGAGAAATGCTACAATGTGTGTGCACATAATTAAACGAACCAAATTTATGAAATGAGGGTGAAATGTCAGAATAGAAGTTTTGTATTTTTATCTATCTGGAAAGATGTGCCCCACAAATTCGAAAAGATTTGACTGATTTCATTAATAATATCAACTTAAGCCCCCTGGTTTCAGGGCCCTACATACCTTTACCTCTGCTCTGGGATATGGTAGAGCTATTGAATGAAAAATTTGGATAATATGGTCCATGGAATTAAAAAACTTTCATGAGTTTCTTTCAAGAGTTTCTTGAGTTGTCTATTGACTATTGCCTATTGAAAACTGGCAAATATAGAATTTATTTCTACCATGACAGAGGACTGGTAAACAGTGGTTGTACAGTTTGCTGATTACTGTTATGTTTGCATATTAATTGGGTCCAAAAGGAGTGCATTGCAATTTGCATCTTAGATTTGTAAAAAAGAAGACAGAAGTAAATTCTTGTACCTACCTATGTCACCATCTTATAAGAGTTTCTGGTGGAATTTTGGATTTTAACTATAGGGAACTATAGTGGTTACCCGGATTCCTTTTCTGGGGTGTTGTATAGACGTACAGGTTTTTGATCTAGTTGGGGCTACATAGTTTAATTGGACGATTGAATAACAGTCGCATGAGTTACGATGAAAGATAGTTGGTTTATTCTCTTTTGACTCTGTTACCAAATGAAAATGCGTCTTTTAATTGCGATCACTTGTTAACAGAGTCAAAAGAGAATTAACAAACTATCTCTCATCGTAATTGGGGCTGCTCCCAGTAACCACACTACTAACAGTAACTTAGTACTAACGTTACATCTTCAAACCTCCAAATATAATAATTCATGTACATATTAATACATGCTTCATTTTTGACTAGCTCTCAACTGTTTGTGCCATTGATGTATAACTTTGACTACGTATCAATATCACTTTAAAAACCTTTGTACCTTCTCTTCTAAATCATTAACCAATCAGGACTTCTATTAATTCAGGATATGGCAGCATCCAACGTTGAGGAAGATAACATCGAGTTCTCCAGTGATGAAAGTGACATTGAGCAGGAAACTACCGTTAGTTTCCAGGAAATATCAATCAGACCCCGAAAGATATCGTTAAGGAATCGATCATCCACTCTAACGGGAGTGCAGAACCTTCCTCCCGAAATTATGTTTTCCATCCTCCAATACATTGGAGTGCCATGGCTGATGAAGGAGGTTAAATTTGTGTCACGTTATTTCTACGATTTCCTCTCTTCCCCCGATTTCTGGGATATGAGACTCGGCAGTTGTCTCAGTAGTACCAGATCGGGCATGCTCAAAGTAAGCGATGTTGAGATGGATAACATGATGAAGGCAGGGATCATACGATCAGTGTATGAGTTGGAGTGTGGGAAATCACTGTCTCGTTACCACCACTCTATCACCCAGCATCGCTCGTCCTCCAATCACTACGGTGACATACACTGTGTGAAGATCCTGTCCGGGCCTGCTGCCAACACCGCCATATCCGGGTCTCGGGACAAAACCATCTGTATCTACGATCTGACCCTCCTGTCGACTGCTGGTGGTGATTGCGTGGCAAACACCAACACTGATCACAATGGGTGGATATGGACAGTGGATCAGGAGGATGGACACAGCACGAGGGTCTGTTCAGGATCGTGGGACAGTTTCGTCCATTTCTACGAGTTGGGACGTGGTGAAATGGAGTTGGTGACCAGGTTACCGGCACACTCAGCCGTCCTGTGTACCAGATACGAACAAAACTTCCTCATATACGGCACCTATTCTAAGTTTGTGTGTGGTTTTGATGTGAGGAGTGGGGTTGGGGCGTGGTCACTACGTCATCACACCAAGCCAGTTCTCAGTGTCACTTCATCTGACAACTATATCTGGAGCACGGGGGAGGACCACGCCCTAACTTGTTATGATCGGAGAGGGGGAAAACTGCTGAAACGGATCAAAATGGAACGGATCTCATCAGCGATACAGTTTATGGAGCCATACCTCTGGGTTGCTGGGTATGATGGGTATGTGAAGTGTTTCAGCGAGGAGATGAAGATCGTTAACAAATTCCACACGGGACATTCGGATCCAATCCTTGACATGACACATACTCTGGGTGCGACAGTGACTGCATGCAAAGATGGGACTGTCAAGATTTTCTCGCCGAATTTCAATGCGGTAGAATGGAATTCCTTCAGTTTGGGCAACTCGGCTTCTTGTGTCGATTACAAGAGTGGCGTCATGATGGCCGGGTGTTGCGATAGTACTGTTACTTTCTGGACTAATAACTCTGGGTAGGAAATGCAGATCTTCTTCGAATTTCAACCTTTTGTTCTGAGTTCGTCTATTGGTAGATTTTAGGAGTGTCAATTGAGCAGTTTCATGTTGAATTGATGGAAAAGTTAAGAGTTTTGTGAATTTGCGGCCGTTACTCGCTAGTTGTTATTCACAAATTTCGATTTGTATGTTGTTAATTGTTATGAGTAAACTTATCTATCGGGTAAACTGTGTTTTCATGAATAAAATAGCGCTGAATCACGTGGATGATCATGCCAATGGAACAAGCTTCAGAAAGGAATGATTGCCGGCATGTCGTTGCTAATAATGAATGATTTGCACATGCTTACATCGAATTTGTCTCAAATTGGCAATTTTTATTTGGCGCGGAAATCGCACGACATTTTTTGAATCATAACGGCGCATAAATACCATTTAGCACCGCGCGCGCATCATATTTAACGGTATTTTGTGCGCGCGCAGGTGAGAAGACCTTTTCCGAGTCCGAAAATAACTTACTACTTGTTGCCAGAATGTGACACATCATTTTCTGGAGGTGTTAAAACATGTTGATACAAAACAGAGTATAGTAAAACACACAACAGTTATTCCTGTCTTCTGAGTGTATATTTCCTGGAAGGATATTCAGAATGCAGTTGTCAAATAACCTCAAAGTCATTCTCAGCACAGTCCTGCTTCAAATCATATACCGGATACTTTGGTCGACAACTCTCGGTCCCGTAGCTAGAGGTCAGCTTACTGATTCCATCAAACAGTTTATCAACAGTGAGAGAGCGTCGCTTATTCCCATGGGCTTCCTCGGAAAACCTAACTGGTCTAAAGGAGGAATCAATGGGAAGTGATGTCGTGATGTCTCCGGTATCTAAATTAGGAGGTGGTGTGATGATAGCAGACATGAAATCAATATCCGGGGCACACTGAGGAAGTACTGGTATTGTGGTTATCGTTATCATTTCCTCGAGACTCAACGCACTGCCACGCACAGGGATGAATTTAACCATCAGCCTGTGTTTCACGGTGATGTAGTTGCAATACGGGAGTTCTGTTGGGGGCAGGGGTGGTACGAAAAACGGTAGATTGTTCCAGAATTCCCAGGTATCTGCCCCGAAACCCGGCCTCGTCATTTTTGCAAAATGTTTCGCTGTTTCCTCTGTTTGCAACGTGCCGGGTGCCGAATAATGAGTGATCTGTTTGATCCAAATTTCACACTTCCGAATCGGATGATTTGATCGATTCACAATTTTGGCACTGATAGGAATTATCTCTCCGGGTACGAATACACGCTTAGGTAGTCGAATATCAGCGGAAAGAGGCGAGGATTGGGCGAATACTCCGAATGTTTTAGACCCGCTAAACTTCACCCTATCCCACACATGGTGAAATTCATTAGGATTATCCGAGGACAGCACCACTATGCCGACAGCTTGCTCGTCCTTGGAGAATGTGACGAACTGATCACCTGATCGGTGATTAGTGCGGTAGCGGATGAAATACCGTACTTTCCCATACGACCCACTGAATGAACAGGGTATGCCACGTGGTAAGTCGAAACTAAACGGCAAAGAGTAAATTCCCGGTTGAATCGTGTGACCAGATGGTTGGAGTAGAACCCGCGTGGTGTTGATGTATTCTTCGGTTGCTTTATGAACATCAAACATGGTATCACGCTCTAACTTTGTGTGATTATGTGGCTGTTCAGTGCTAGTATGGAAATGGCGTACCCTGGTCTTACACTCGCCCACCAACTGTACAACCACGCCATGAGATGGCGTGGGTCCAGTACACGTGAAGTGCAGTGTGCCAGTGAGTGTGGCGCCACAATAGTACACGCCATCCCCATTGTCTAGCTTGAGATGGAGACATCTGACTACCATGTCTGTTGACTGTTACCAGGGAATCAAATTGTATTATTACAGTCACGACGATTAATGAAAATTTGTTGCTAGCACTTTTCACAACGGGCAACATTTACGAAAGTGGTGTAGAGACGTGTGTTTTTATGATCTAATCAGCCCGGTACTCACTTCTCAGTGTTCGATTTCAACTGCGTCATGACATAGTGTACACAGTGCACCTGATGTCTGCTACAGTGTTTCCCAATTTTGACCAGACACCAATATTAATGGGAGACAGTAAAACAAGGATTTCGTTTTCAGAGTTTGCGTTTGTTCCGTTGTTCACACAGATAAATCAAATTATAAAATAAGCTATAAGATTACACACCACGACCTGATGGAAAAGAAAAGTATTCATATAGAAATGATAATACAAATGTGTTACAAATTCACATATTCACAAAATTGAAGGCTATTTCCTATAATATACATAATATTACATAGCAATCATTCCATAAATGATGTACAATTTAAATCCTTAAAGTTAATTGTCCATTAAAAGTTAATAGTCCATCGGTCAGTTTTAAACTATTGAGTTTAAGTCTATCGTCTTCTTAAGAAGATGAGGATTCCTCAGATTTCTTTACGTTAGTTATCTGAAAAATAGGGGGTGTCAGAGATAGTCATTTGATTTAAGGACTTAAGAACCCTGGAAATGAAGTTAAGAAGGCGTTTCGTTTTCATGATGAACGGTAACTCTGAGTTTCAAATTTATTGAATCTCTCTACTGTTTGTAATAATGCTTCAAATGCTTCACATACACGCATGGTTACAATTCACTGGACAAATAGAACAATAGAACGAGGGCTATTTTCTGTATAGTGCCTCACAGTCACACCACGTAGCAATGATAGGAGGGGTTTATATGACATGGTTTCAGAAAGAACCATCACATGTATGACCAGAGAGTATGTTCAATCTATTTTAAGAGATTGTGAATATTCAAGATGGGTGTTGTCTTCTCTGCGGCATATGAACTGCATCAACATTCAACGCGTTAATAAGAAGGTGGCGGTACATTATATGAATGCTCATCACGGAGGCTCTGATTCACGAGGGTTACGGTGGCTATGGGGGCCGCTGTCCACGTACATTCTACTCAGCGGGGGCTGGTGGTGGTGGCACTCCAGCAGAGACAGAGGCCCGGCGACTGCTAACCCCTCCAGTAGAAGTGGTGGTCGTCTGTGAGTGTAAATGTGTCACATGTGTTAATATAGACAAGTGAGGGAGGGAGGTTTGTGTGTGTG
>CAMPET010000018.1:253994-320249 GCA_946803715.1 Beroe ovata | reverse complement strand
GTGTGTGCGTGTGTGTGTGCGTGTGTGTGTGGGATTGAAGTACGGTATAATATTGGAGGATAAACGTGGCATCACGTGTCCTTGTCAGAGCACGTTACATCCCCATGGTAACGTGACGAAATGCTATGAGACACGTGACAGCTGTCAGTTATATTCATACACCTATAGTAACCTGCATTATATGCAGGAATGTGCAGTAAAAGGGAGGTCACGGATTGTAGTTGTTGGAGACGTGATGAAAAGTAAGAAGCTAGATTGTGCAGACGTGATAACATTCCATCGAATATGAGTGTCTTTCATGAGAGAGATTATAAAATACTATTTTATAAATTGAGCCTTGTTATCGATTGAATATCGGTAGTTTTGGTCAAAAGAAGCCGATGGATGGTGGCTTTGCGGAAAAACTACTGTGTGATGTCTCAACACTATGATAGCTATGGGGGTACAACGATCCATAAGTTAGTGAGGGAATGAACAATAAACATGATATGACCATTGACCGTCTCAGTACAGAGATGACCGTCACAATTTGACATTGACAATATGAATATAGACGGATAGAATTCATCAATCATCTCCGTAGAATGTTGGGGAATTATAGAGTAGAATGATTATCATCTGACAGTGTCACACAGCACTCAGCAGCTATCCCACACTATCCCCCGCTCCCACTTACCACTCGTCGAGTGGTGGTGATGCGTGTGGCTCCACCTCGGCCACCGCCTCGGACAAGCTGGGTCTCCAGCATGGCGGCCCTCTCTTCGGCCTCCTCAACATCTCCGATAGCCTTTCGGAGCTTGTTCTGCATCACGGCAACTTGAGCTTCCTGCAAAGCACGGCATGGTTACATTGAGTTCATACTATTATTCAGGCTAGATTCATACTGTTTATTTTGACAACATCAGGCAGCAATGATCAAGAGGACATACCCCATCGTCAATGGTTCGTCGGAGAGCCTTCATCTTGTTGTTCTGGAAGTCGATCTGTCCCTGGAGTCTCTGGATGGTCTTCATGTCTTCCTCGCTGTTGAAGTCCTTCTCACGGATCACACTGGGGAAGGGTAGCATGTCAGTAAACCAATATGGAGGATGGAATTGGTGGACGGTGGCGGTTCAAAGTCAAATCTAGATGTCCATTAAAGCAAATAAACTTACCGGTCAAGGTTCTTGAGAGCATGTTGAGCATCGTTCCTTGCTTTCTGTTCAGCAGAGCAGTCGTTCTCCAGCTGTCTGATCCTGATCTCCAGCTGGCTGATCTTGTTCTTGGCGGCAGCTCGGGCAGATCCCTCAACCTCTTCAATCCTGGCGTTCAGTTGGAAGATGTCTCCACTCAGCTTGGCGTTCAGTCGCTCAAGAGCAGACCTGGCCTCAGCTTCACGGGTAAGATCAGACTGAAGCTTGGATGCCATATCAGCGTGACGCTTCACCTTCTCCTCAGCACTGAGCGCCTGGGACTCGAACTCCTCGAGAGATTCCCGGAGTCCAGCAACATCGACCTCAGCCTTCCTCTTTGCGGCGGTGAGGGCGGCAATCTGTCTCTCCAAATCAGCGATGTGGGCAGACATCTCGGACTTCTCAGCTTCTGCGTTGCGTCGAGCCCGGTCAGCTCCGTCGATGTTACCCTCCAGTTCCTCCTTGATAATGGTCAGTTCAGTGACCCTCTTGTCTGACCTCAGGAGAGCGGTCTTGTGGTCTTCCAGAGCACGGTGAGCCTCATCCAGAGCCATGGTCAGGTCCTGGACAGTCTTCTGGTGCTTGCCAACATTGGCGTTGAGAGCGGCAATGGTCTTGTCTGCGTTTCCGAGATCCTCATTGATGTTGGTGATCTCAATCTCAAGGTTCTTCTTCACCTTGAGGATATCAGACTTGGTCTTCTCCATATCCTCGAGCTGCATCTTGAGCTGTTCGATCTGTCGGATGAGTCCCTTCCTGGACTTCTCTCCTTCCTCATCGGCCTCTGCCAGCTGTTGCTCGTACCCGTTTCGGATGGTGGCAATCTCCAGAGTAAGCTTGGTACACTTGCTCTCGTGGGTGCTGACCAGGATCTCCAGCTCGTCGATGTGCTGTCTCAGCTCGTCGTTCTCTCCCTCCAACTTGCGGCGGATCTTCTCGAGTTCGGCACTGTTTCGGCCACCCTCAAGCTCGGCGTTCAGATCCCTGATCTCAACTTCCATCTTCTTCTGGTTTCGGGCGTAGTTCTCGATGGTAACAGTGTACTCCTCGACAGTTGACTTCATGTTCAGGACATCAGTCTGAAGGGAGGAACATGGTAATACTGGCTATTGAAGGGCGCAGCAGGGAACATAAATTGTAAAACCTGATCGCAAACTGTCATTACTCTTAACAAGTAAAGAGTCCACTCACGTTAGACTTCTGAAGTTCCAAAGTGAGGGACTCGATGGTGCTGGCGGCAGTATCGTACTTGCCCTTCCATTCGAGGGTGATCTGGTCGACCTTCTTGCACTTCTTGTCGAGAGCGCTCAGCTCGGACCTGGTCCTCTCCAACTCGACACTGGAGTCCTCCAACTCGTGGATCAGTCGGCTCCTCATCTTGTCAAGGTTGTTACACCTGAGGAGAGAGAGGGGCTGGTGAGACACATTGCTCAGTCAGATGGGGACATTGCTCAGAAAAGGGGGGGGGTGAGACGTGAGGTTATTGCTCAGCCAGGGGTCAATCTACTAGGAATTGTTTCTCAAAGTCAAATTCGTGTTCCCAGTCACGTAATACGCAGATATCATAAAGGACTGATGAATGATGTAACTCTCAGTTTTTCTTTCAAAGTGAAAGTGAAACTATTCATAGCTTTTATTTCAGCCTATATTCCGGACAGACATACGTCTTCCAAGTCCTCGAGCTCCTAGTCTAAAATCCATATATGTCCGTTAACAAATAACATCAACGCTTTACATTTTTCTGGCTATGTCCATATTAGGAAATCGTTTTTTGCTATTGAAACAGGTAAGTTCGCTCTCCGATGACAGAGTCTGTCACCAGTTATTAGCTTCTGTTTTTAATACTAACTCAAACTTAGAGGTATTCCGCCGCTTAGAGCTGCAAAGTTAGCAGAACATACCTTCCAGTGTGCTATATTTTGGAGAATTATATGTTTTGCTGACGTGTGTGTGTGTGTGTGTGTGTGTGTGTGTGTGTGTGTGTGTGTGTGTGTATGTGTTCGTACACACACACACACATACATCAGGCGCCAGAGACCATGTGCAAAATATTATGACCCGTAGAAACACAAGCTACTTCGTGCTGAGAGCCACGGAGAATAGTTTTAAAAAGTATTGCTTTGAATATATTCAACGTCAAATATGGGCAGCTTAATTGTTTATGATACTAAGAATTTTTACTCGGGCACTTTATTCTGCCCGTGGGCTGGTAATGAATGAAAATAGGCGGCTTATTGAATATTCATGAGGAAAATACTGAGTATCTAATACTTACTTGCTGATAGCCTCATCGGCACGGTCCTCTGCCTCCTGAATACGGGCAAGAAGTCTCCTCTTCTCGACCTCCAATTCTGAAAAGGGGGTATAAATTCCAGTGGATATGTAAATTGTGAGCTAGGGAAAGGGAATCATGTTGATAGTGATGATGAGCAGAGTTCAATTGAGCAAGAAAAATAACATACCATCGATCTTGGGCAGAGCCTCTGACTCGAGTCTGCTCTTCCATGAGGCAGCCTCGTTCTGGACGACAGACAGGTTCCTGGCAAGGTCGGCCTTCTCGGTGTTGCTGATCTCAAGATCATCACGTGCAGCGAGTGTGTCAGCCTGGGCAGCTCTCAGCTGGTTAGTGATGCTGTTCTTGGCAGCACATTCCTCCTCTATCTGAATCTTCAGGTCATCAATCTCGGACTGCATGGCCTTCTTCTGCTTGTTCAGGTTCATCTCCCTTGCCTCGGCCTCCTCAAGTCGGGAAACAGTGGCATTGTTGTCCTTTACCAGCTTGTTGTATTTGTCGGTCAGTTCCCTGAGTGATCCCTCGAGAGCAGCGATACGGGCATTGGCCTCACTGAGAGATGCTTCAAGTGCTGATGCATTCTTGTCTGAGGTAGCCTTTGCCTTGGCAAGGTTATCAATCTGTTCGTTGAGATCTGCCATCTCGGAAACGAATGCTTTCTTTTCCTTCTCGGCCCTGAGAATAGCAGGTATTTCAGTATGACATACGCACAAAGTGGGTGCTCTACTTTCTCAGTTGAAACGGAACAATTTAATTTCCAATGAGCAGAGATATCTAACAAAAGCTTTTTTTTAAGATAAAAGCTTTTTTTAAGATATTTAACAAAAGCTTTGAACAACTAACTTGGCTTTGTATTTCCTGAGCATATCCTCGGCATCCTCCAATTGGTTCTGGATGTCGTTGAACTTGCGCTTCATGGACTCTTGTTGTTCCTGAGCCTCAAGTTCGCAGGCCTCCTTATCCTTTCGGAGCTTGGCGATTTCCTCCTCACGCCTTCGGCACAATTCAGCCTGGGTATGGGTAGAGTTTGGCATATACCGTCCATCTTGATCTGGAGTAATGATCGGGAAACGGAATTCTAAGATCGAAAGAGATGTGTATACTTACAGCAGCAGTGTTCGCACCGCCAGCCTCCTCAATTTGATCTTCATAGGCAGATATCTGGGCCTCGAGCTCGGCTCTGACCTTCTCCAACCTCATCTTAGCGTTCCTCTCGTTGTCCAGTTCCTCCTCAATGTCCCTGTTCTTCTGTCCAAGGTCCTTGATGGCTCTCTGGGCCTTCACAACATTGTTCTGTTCGGCCTCAACGGCGGATTGGAGGCCAGAGATTTCACCCTCCTTTCGTCGGATGGTGTCCTCTGCTTCGGTCTTCTGCCTGGTCATGTCATCAAGACTGCCCTGAGTCTCTTTGAGTTCCGCATCCTGAGAAGATTGGTCAAGTCAATAAGTATCCACTGCGCGTTGACATGACAGAGTCACATATTATCGCGACATCAAGGAATTATTCAGGATTGTCAAAAATAATCGATATTCATAAGAATTACCTTCTTCCTGAGGTTCTTATCGAGTTCAGCCTTGGCTCTCTTTTCCTTGTCGAGGTCTTGTTTGGTTTCGTTGAGTTCCCCATCGACTCTCTTCTTCTCCTTGTCAAGACGAGCGGCCTTCTCCTGTGAGGATGCGAGCTGGGCCTCTGTGTCGGTCAGTCTGTTGACAGTCTCCTTCACTTTGGAGTCGAGTTTCTTGATTTCCTCGTCCTTGCGCGTGAGCTCGTCCATCTTTTCCTTGAGTTCTGCTTCCTTGCCTTGGATATCGCCACCGGCCTAAGAGTGAGAGGAGTTATAGTCCGATTCTCTCTTGTCCATCACCAATATCCACAACAATACACCCTCCCAGTACATCTCCTTGAACTACTTACAGTCTTGAGTTTTTCTTGCAGAGCTGCTACTTCTTCCTGTGTAGAGGCGAGTTCAGCTTCGACGGCACGTTTGTTCTCGGCAACGGCGAAGTTGTTGTCTTCCTCTTCTTCAATACGGTCAATGAGTTCCTGGGGGGAGAGGAGATTGAGAATTGATAATACTCCTGGGTAAACACTAAACAGGTTGACTAAGTATGTGCATGTCACTATTCTATAATCTATACCTTGTAATCGCAGTGCAGAAGGCCCAGGTATCAAGGTCAAATATAACAAAGATAAAAGCGAGTATTGGAGAGGGTATTTGGCTAGTATGTAATCGTTGCTGTCATATTTAAGTGCGTTATGAGAAATTTCTATGTTTTCCATGCATATCAAATGATCCGCATAGTCATTGGCTCTGTCAGTTTTACTGTTAAAATTCATGACAGCTTCCACAGCAATCGTCCAGACAGGAATCTCAACTCCGGAACCGCTAAATTGCAATGACACGCGGTTCTTGATATGAACTACAAAATGCGACCCAGTGCATGAGGTACGACACTATTAGACAGTCATGAGATGATAAACACAGACTATTTGACAGTCATAGGATGTTAGACAGTCATACTCACGTTGTTCTCTTCCTCAAGTTCCTTCTGCTTTCCTTCAAGTTTGAATACCAGCTCCTCAGCATCAATAGCAGCCTGTCTCTCCTTCTCGAGTTCTGCCTGGATAGCCATCCTCTCCTTCTCTAAGACGGCGTACTTCTCTTCCAGTTCCTTCTTGGCAGCGGCCGTCTTCTCGGCCTCCTCGAGGGCCTTCTTCATCTCCTCTTCCTTTGCCCTGATCTCCTCCTCTTGTCGAGCCACGGAGAGAAGCGGCTTGACCTTGGTGAAGAGCTTCCACCATGGCCAGTCCCTCAGTACGAAGTGTTGACGAATGTTCCTCTGCAGAACAACAACTCCGACCCTGGAATATTATTCGATGTGTTTTGTTGTGCCGACAGCTGGTTTTCCGAGCCCACTGAATCACATTCAAATTAGAGAGCACACCATCACAAGAGGAGTCTCACCTCTGCTCCATAAGCTTCTTGAAGATCTTCCTGGCGATCCAGCCCCTAGCAAGAGCCTGGAACGCGGTGAGGATCTCGGTAATCTTCTCATCACGCTTGTCCTCCAGTCGTCCCAAGATACCGGCACGGAAGAAGATCTTGGTGGTACCGAATTTGGCCTCATCGTCAGTGAGTTCAAGATGGCTGATGATGATTTGGGTGGCGTCCTTGGCCTCAATGAACCCAGTTGGGATCTTGGCAGCGGCAAGGATCTGGTATCGCTGCTTGAATTCGGCGTACACGATTCTGTTGGGGAAACCTTGTCGCACGATACGGATACCTTCAAGTACACCATTGCACCTGGGATAATTAGTGAGTTAGGGTGTGATCGTGCCATGGAAATATAACTTCATTTGCTAATCAATCTCTCAGATAACTAATCATGAGGTTTACCTAAGCTGGTGAAGGATGAGCTCGGCCTGCACAAGTCCGGGAGTCTTGGAACCATTGGGGACCAGACAACGGATGAAATGGGGGTAGGTTGAGTTCAACATGCCCATCAGCTCGTTGAGAGACTTCCTGTGCATCATAGCCATAGTCTGGAAAGTCTTCTTCCTCTCCTTGGGTCCGGCAGGGACACAATCAGCGAAGAGATCAGCCATGTAAGGCATGGAGGACTTCCTGAAGAGATCCAGGACGTTATCGTTGAGAGGATCGGCGTTCTTGGTGAGCCAGTCCTCAACATTGTATCCCACAACACCTGTAAGTGGGAAAATTAAGTTGTGGTTCACTGTGTTCTGAGGAACAATTAGGGGAGAGTAATGGAGGAGCATATCTAAGAAGCAGTTACGGGTACATTATTGAGGAGCTTACTCTAACATACCGGCGTAATGGTGAATGTTGAAGTGGGGAGGGTGTTCCATTCCCTTGGTAGACTTGATGGATGGAACAGAGAACTTGGGGTGCTTCTTGTTGTGCTGAGCAATGACCTTCTCCTTGTAGGTCATGTCAGTAGCCTTGGGGAAGACACACTCCTCGTCCAGCATAGGCAAGATACCCATGGGCTTCTCCATGAGCTCAATGGAAGCTTCCAGATCGAGGCCGAAATCAATGAAGGCCCATACAATTCCCTCCTTCTTATACTCCTCCTGTTCGAGGATGAACATGTGGTGGTTGAAGAACTGCTGGAGTCTCTCGTTGGTCAAGTTAATACACAGCTGCTCGAAGGTGTTGAACTGAAATCAAAAGTAACGTAAGTAGGTTCAACGATCTCACATCGGAAATAAAATGCTTTGTCGGATGGCGATAATTTTGTAATATCAGAAGGGTGTGAGCGGCGGAACTAACGTCGAAGATCTCGAAACCGGCAATATCGAGCACACCACAGTAGTTTTGCCTTGGTTTCTTGGTGTCGAGGGCAGTGTTACACTTGGCAATGAGCCACTTGAACACACGCTCGAAGATGGCCTTGCATAGGGCTTTGGTGGCGAAGTAAACCTGACAGAGAAATGGGTCAATATGATCAATATGTAGAATAGGGGCAACAAGATTGAGAACGCATCATCAATCAACTCATCTTCTCACCTGTTCAGCGTTCTGTGACTTGGTCACCATTTCAGTTCCTACTTTGACACGAGGTTTGAGCAGAGATTTGGAGAACTCGGCACTAGGGATTTGGAGTAGAGCGGCAGTCTTCTCAATGAAGACAGGGTTTTCGATCTCACATCCCTCGTCCCTCTTGTTTGCCTTGAGATCGATGTTACCGAACAGCAGACAGGCAGACATGAGTTTCAGGATCGAATTTTTCTCTTCCTCAGAGAAGTTGAGGATAACCATAGCTTCCTCATTCTCCTTCCACAGTTCCACATCATCCTGCGATGGGACCTCGAGATCACCGTTACTCAGGAACTTGTAGTTGTTGGGGTCAGGGTTTAGGAGGAGGGTATCTGGGGAATTTTGTCACCGTCATACTCAGAATACAGCGATCACAAATATGGTATCAATATCGGTTCCACAATCACCCAATGAGCAGTTTATTATCAGAGAACTTTATAACTCACTCTTAATGAATTCTTGGTCGAGACCCTTGAAGATCTGGTAGAAGATATGGAAGTTCCTCTCTTCTGGGTTCTGGTAGGTCATACGGGCCTTCTCGAGCAGGTAGTACTCAATATCGGCGGAGGAAAGCTTGGCGTCTTTACCGAAGTGAACTCGGATGAATTTACCGAATCGAGAAGAGTTATCGTTCCTCACGGTCTTGGCATTACCGTAAGCCTCAAGGACAGGGTTACACATGACAACCTGATCCTCAACAGACATCTTCTTGGCTTCTCCCTCCTTGGGAGGCAGGGCACCGATACTGGCAAAGTACTGGATGACTTTCTTGGTGTTCTCGGTCTTACCGGCACCAGATTCACCAGTAATCAGAATGGACTGATTCTCTCTGTTCTGGATCATGTCGGAGTACGCATTGTCAGCAATGGAGAAGATGTGGGGCGGGAGCTCTGTCCTCTTCTTACCACGATACGCGGCAATAACAATATCTGAGGAGGGAGGGGGTGAGTGGAATTGTGCGGTTCAAGCAATCTTATCATTCCATGATAGTTGCGAGATTCATCGTTTACCCTAGGAAACTTATCTACTCAGTGGAGTTACCTGTGTAGATAGGGAACCTCTTGTAGGGGTTGACAGCGACACAGAAAAGACCAGAGTAGGTCTGAAAGGAAGGACTGTCACTTTGTTTGGTTTCGTGTCCGAGTTTTCTAACAATTTGAATCGTTGGATTTCATCAAAACTTGGACACTTATGGTTGAATAATAACATAATAGTGAACAACTCACATAGAACAACTCATAGTGAACAACTCACATAGATGATGTTGGCTTGGTATCTGGCTTTCAAGTTGTAGAAGATACCTCCTTCGTTCAGGTAAGACAACAGAGACATGTCAGTACAGAAATCGAATTTGGGGGGATTCATGGGCTGACAGTCGTTGATGTTGGCGGTTTGTTTCTGAAATAGAACTGTGTTTCATTTTCTCTCAATCTGGAGAAGTGAATAAGATACTTATAATCATCTAGGACTCCTGGTCATTGTTAAAGCTTCTCAACGTCACAGTTTGACCATGTCCATGAATTGAGGTTTTCAATCGTATGTTTTATTAAGCCCATGACAGATCGTTCGATATAGATTCTAGGAGGAAATATCTCGATGATGGGTCAAAAGTAGGGTCTAGCCAACATAAAACAGGAGGCATCGCATAATATTCAGAGATATTCAGAGGCAATTTGACAGCTCTTCTATAGAGGGTGATGACAGGCAAGAGCTGTGTGGAACCAAATCCTCTATAGATATTCCCCAGAGACACGTCATGCAATGTGTCGTTAATGTGTCATTAACAACATCAGTATGTTGTACAATAAACGAGTCGTTATGATAGTCGTGAAGACAACAAGTCGTGAGCACATGAGTATGTGTGTGCACCTTAGTGAGAGCACACACACACACACACACACACACACACACACACACACACACACTGACCTCGCCGGTATCGACAAGTTCGATCTGACAGTCATCTCCTTCCTGTTTCAGGATCTGGATCTTAGCGAAACCGTCGTCACCCTCAATTGGGAGCCAAGCCATCTTCTTACCGGCGAAGTCGCCTCCACCCGCATTTTTGGGGGCATAGAGGTACCGACACGAGTCCTCCCATGTAGCTGCATTGTTTCCTGAAATAGTAGGCCACCTTGTTACAACATGAGAATTGTGGACATTTTCCTCACGTTTTGGAAATCCCAAATATGACGTCTTATAAAGAAGATGACTGTTGGGTGAGTGATTGAAGCGGCATGAAGAGTTCGTAAAGTGGCTACTTTCAAAAGTAGGTATTGAGGAAGGTCTTAGGCCACGGCTATGCTGGCCTAGCCACCTTTAAGTTTAACTTAAACGAGAGATTCTCAGCATACCAAGTCGTAGGCATGGTGGACAATGGACCATAATCAACCTCACATGATAGAAACCACCATCGGTGCTTTCTGGATCACAAGCGGTTACATGCAGTCCTAGAGCCAGTCCTAATGCCAGTAATATGAGGGGAAGGACAAAATATATTGATAACAATCTAGGTCCTAGGGTATTCGATCGACTCTAAACGACCAGATTTCGAACTTGGGCAAGTGTGTGAACCGGTGAGAATGAGATGAACAGCATTCTGGTCCAAATTCCAATGAGAGGGCATTGTGGGGCACAGTGATTGTAATCATGGGATGTTACTAGGACTATGAAGTCTCCACCATATCTCAGATCAAGGAGCTGGTGTATACTCCCCGCGGGATACGAACCTTTAGCTGCCATGATTCAGGCTGCTCCTGCTCTATTTCTGCAACTCAACACAAAAACGTTCAGAAAAAATAATACTGGAGTTTGGGTTTGCTGAACTTATTTCAAGATAAGGCTAGTCGATGATAGGCCGTAGAGAGGTTAGCGTTGACAAGCCTGCTTCCCCTGCTTCTTTATAGACCCTGTCATCACGGCGCTGCGCTTGCAGCACACAACTATATAGTTTAACACGTTTTGCAGGGCGAGCGATGGAGAGAGAATGAGAGACGAGCCCTATATCATACTACCACGCCATGTTCACACAACATGTTCTCACACGCCATGGTGTGATTTGGTGTGATTTGCCCGTGGGGCAGGGAGTCTCACTATGGAAATTGGGGGATGATGTAAGGATGGAGATCGGGACGAGGTTTAATTATTCCTCACCGCTAGGTTCCACCGAGAGGATAGGCTGGTGGTGCTACGGCTTCCACCGAGGTGATGACAATTCCACTCAAGGCATTTGCAAGACGCATTCTGCTATTCCGAAAACATTGTTCTTCCACGCTACCGCAGCAGGGGGTACATTGGCTGTGCTAAATATAAAATTCTGCAATATATAAGCAGCTTAACCCAACACCGTATGTTCGTAGCGAATCGTACTTCGTGCCGAGTCACTGCAGTGAGAGTGGTGTCCCCATGACAGTCGGGAATAATGTGGGCTTGCAGCCGCACTGTGGGAATCTTCCTCGGGAATTCTGGGATTTGAATTTTGAAATTTCCACACATGAGACTGCAGGAATTTGCTCCTCAAGCTGCAGAGACAGCTAGATGTCATAATATGAGCCTGGGCCTATCATAAAGCTACTGCTCGTTGTTTAATATATGAGTCCCAACATCTGCTTCCAAGGAGCATGCGACTGTGTACCCAAAATTTCTATGTCAATTAAACGTTTGAACTTTTCTATGGTAACAATTAAAGGTTGGCAAATTCTTCGGCAAATTAAATGTTTTTTATGGTCATGAAACATTCAGCAGCACTATTGAACTAGATATCTTTTTTGACGTGTCTCATAACCGTTCGCGAACACAGAACGGAATCATCCAGCCAGAATCATCTCGCTCGTTAAAATGTAACAGTCTATCAAAGGAAAACGCCTTGCTATAATCCTGTTTTTGAATTATCTTCCCAGCAGAATTGTAGTAGCGGTATCTGTTATTGACAATAGCTTGGAAAATTCAACTACAAAGCTCTCAGTTTTATGATTGGTACTCCCAATGAGGTCATGTTTCAAGATAATCTGGCTTCCCCTTCCACACCAAGACCTCCAGTCAACACACAGGAGATACAGATACAAACACACAAACACACAAACAAACACATGCACAAACACACAGACAGATAAAAACAGTCACACAAACGTACATGCGTACACAGCTGATATGTGGTGACAGAGAGTTGATATCAATATGGCCGAACGTGTGCTGGAAACAAGGTCGAAAAGTGCTCTGAAAAGTACTTCATTCAGTGCAACATGCCCAGTAAATAACAATAATCACGTGTGTGACCGCCATAGTAACCGTCTCATAGCCACCGACTATAATATTAATATTGTCACCATCATGTCAATAGGTGGCAGAAATAGCGGTGGAAGGATGGTCAAAAACAGATCTGCCCTTGAAATTTGTCTTTTATTCCTCTGTTTACATGCTTGATGCGCTTGCTATGACAGTAGATCAATGATGATTGCTATGACAGATACGGTTGTTATGGCTGTAGATCAATGATGGTTGCTATGACTTTTGATCAATAATGCGAAAAGATATCGGCAATCCTTTGATAGGTTGCCAAATCTTTTGAAATTATTGATCAAGGTTCGATGAAACGTCATTAATGAAAGGTATGATTATTGATGCTGATCAGTGAAATATATTATGATTTATGGGATTATTACCTTTCCATGAAGAGTAATCTTTCTCGCCGGCCATTGTTAATAGCCGTACCTCCTTACTGGGGATTGTCAAATCAGAATATGCTTATTATAACTTAATTAATTCTAAATTACACTTTTGAATGGTACAGAGCAATTAGTTTATCACTATAGTAAGCGGCACTTTCTTCAAGCACTATTCATACATCGATCATTAACGGAATAGTGGATATTAGTGATGAAAGGAGTCGATTATAACAGCTTTTCATCCAATGTAAGGGCGTGAGAAACGGCATATAGAGGTGTAAAACACATCCTAAAGGGTGTCAAACCTCCCTATACCAAAGATAACAAGTGTATTTTCGCCAGGTATCATTTTACACGGAACGGTATGTGCATGATTTGTTTGGTTCGGAATAAATGCGTTCGCATCATGAGGAATGAGGATTTGGAAAACTATGACTATAGGTATAAAAAAACTTCTGATCACAGCGGATTTAACCTCTGGGAAACCACACATGATCAGCAATGGGTGAGGCTCTGCAAGGCTCGGATGGTTCAATAATCATATAATGCATGGTATGAGAAGAACATCAATCGGAGTGTCAAGATTCGAAATAATCGGAAAAAAGTCATCCAAACAAAAGGTAGCGAGTTGAGAAATGCTCTTTCTCCTCTCTCTTTATATCGGTAAGTAAAGTAGGAGGTCAGATGATCACAGGGTCACGTGACACAATGCTCAATTGCAATATCCACCAACCATAGCGCAATTCGCTCAATTGATGGGAAATCTTATGAACGTCGAGTTTTGACAGTTGCAATGCGTTACGAGATGTAACTTTTGATTTGTCACGTGACACTATAGTCATCGTAAGAGCGACAAAGTGTGTGTGATATACTGCCAGATAGGTCCGAATAGCAATGCTGGATAAATCCCCAGGTTCTATGAATTGAGCATATACGGAGGTTAAGGTTTTAACCAAAAAATGACTTCGACTTGATGAAAGTCATGGCAGGATAGCTTCGCAATGTTAGCAGCATACTATCGAGTGGAACGCAACAGCTGTGACGAGTCTATCAGTATCAATGAATCTTGGCCTGGTGAGTTAAACATCCAGCTCAGTGGAGAAATCCCCTTCTCGGAAATCATCTCTACTCGATATACCTATTCACATACGAGGATGTCATACAGTATGGGAATGAAATTTGACAACAGCCCTCACCAAATATGCCGCTCTAGCTGCCACGGTATGAGGAACTCATGACAATAGCACATGGTCTGGCACGTGCCATCGATCAGGGAGATATCAGTATCTAGGGAGATCAGGCATTCACATTCAATGGATGACAGGATAGAAACTTCAAGGAGTAGTAAACCCCATAAGCCATCATAAAACTCCATGATGGTCTCCTCTCCGGCCAAAACGACGCATAGATGAGAGCATGGTGTTTGGTGGTTGTCCGTAGTGATCATTGAGAAGCTAAATTCATGAGACAGCCCAGAGGATTCGGTGACGACTGACCATGGCCGTATAAAAGAAAGCGAGATGTGTAAAACCGAAGTGAAAGACATCGACCACTATCATAAAACCAGCAAATACCTGCAACAACACTCACTTTATAGGTAGTAAGGATGACAGGCAAAGTGAGCTGTGTAATTTCAACAATGGTAATTTGAACTAAGGCGCTTTGTCACCAGGGGAAGAGAAACATTTATACGACAAGTGGATGAGTGTCATGAGAGAGCGTTGTGACAGGTTTGTGACAGTTTCCTCCGTGCACTGAGTATGAGCACTGCTGCACCGAGTTAGCTCATGTCTTCTGTAATGTGCTGGTGATAATGCCTCTAATTCTGTAGTAACTGAGAAGTCGAGTCTCATAAAGATCGATAAACCGTTTAAACATGAATTACTTTCAAGAATGAGTATATGAACATCCTGTCGCATAGGATGCAATCAGGAGAGAGATTGGGAGATTGAGGATAAGAACGCGTTAACCCCCCGAGTGTTGGGATTTTCAGTTATAGGGCACGATAATGACAAGAGCCACAGCAGCCCGACTTAAATAGTCACGTCATTTGTAACCTTCATCATCGAGTGATCACGTGAGGAGTGTCATTCCGAGGGCACGTTATTTATGACGGACAGCCGGCATTTTGATTGGCCGAGCAGCATCTTCTGGAATTAAAACAGTGAGATGGTGTTAAAAGACCGAGTTTGGTTCAGGGATTTACAAAGTGAATACCTTTCACCTAAGCAGATTAATGACACAAAGTCGTAACACACACGCAAAGTTTCTGGAGGAATTTGGATGTGCCACTATCTCTCATGATATAACAATTATCCGTACTTCCGACAACTGATAAACCCTCCACTGCGCCATCGTAAACTGATTGAAGATCCCAATCTTGCGATCGGAAACTGTACAGCTACTCGCGTTCGAAGGAAAAACTCGAGGCAACGCGTGGAATAGAGGATATCATGGATCTGTGACTCACAGTGTGAGGTTACGCAATACGCATGTCCTTAAATACAGGTCAAACTCTATAATTATGTCAATTAAGGATCATCATTTTCTCACCCTATGCTCCCTATAAGAATGACCTTTGCCTTTCATCGAGCTAAATGCTAAAAAATATGCGTTGCTTCACACATATCATTGCTGATCGCGTGTGCATATGACTTAATCAGAATTTTGGAGATTTTCGGGCTGTTTAAACAGTGGCATCCTGAACATACTTTGCTATACAGAGATTCTGCAAAATGAGAAAAGGTATTATGAAAAATATTACCGGGTCAATGTCAATCAAATTCATCAGAACAGGTTCAGGCAGGTTCAGGTCATTAAGGCCCAAATCACCACACGGTCATGTCACACACGTGTGCTAATCANCATACTATCGAGTGGAACGCAACAGCTGTGACGAGTCTATCAGTATCAATGAATCTTGGCCTGGTGAGTTAAACATCCAGCTCAGTGGAGAAATCCCCTTCTCGGAAATCATCTCTACTCGATATACCTATTCACATACGAGGATGTCATACAGTATGGGAATGAAATTTGACAACAGCCCTCACCAAATATGCCGCTCTAGCTGCCACGGTATGAGGAACTCATGACAATAGCACATGGTCTGGCACGTGCCATCGATCAGGGAGATATCAGTATCTAGGGAGATCAGGCATTCACATTCAATGGATGACAGGATAGAAACTTCAAGGAGTAGTAAACCCCATAAGCCATCATAAAACTCCATGATGGTCTCCTCTCCGGCCAAAACGACGCATAGATGAGAGCATGGTGTTTGGTGGTTGTCCGTAGTGATCATTGAGAAGCTAAATTCATGAGACAGCCCAGAGGATTCGGTGACGACTGACCATGGCCGTATAAAAGAAAGCGAGATGTGTAAAACCGAAGTGAAAGACATCGACCACTATCATAAAACCAGCAAATACCTGCAACAACACTCACTTTATAGGTAGTAAGGATGACAGGCAAAGTGAGCTGTGTAATTTCAACAATGGTAATTTGAACTAAGGCGCTTTGTCACCAGGGGAAGAGAAACATTTATACGACAAGTGGATGAGTGTCATGAGAGAGCGTTGTGACAGGTTTGTGACAGTTTCCTCCGTGCACTGAGTATGAGCACTGCTGCACCGAGTTAGCTCATGTCNATACTATCGAGTGGAACGCAACAGCTGTGACGAGTATCAATGAATCTTGGCCTGGTGAGTTAAACATCCAGCTCAGTGGAGAAATCTCCTTCTCGGAAATCATCTCTACTCGATATACCTATTCACATACGAGGAAGTCATACAGTATGGGAATGAAATTTGACAACAGCCCTCTCCGGATATGCCAGAATAGCTGCCACGGTACGAGGAACTCATGACAATAGCACATGGTCTAGCACGTGCCATCGATCGGGGAGATATCTGTATCTAGGGAGATGAGGCAGTCATATTCAATGGATGACAGGATAGAAACTTCAAGGAGTAGTAAACCCCATAACCCATCATAAAGCTCCATGATGGTCTTCTCTCCGGCCTAAACGACGCATAGATGAGAGCATGGTGTTTGTATTGGTGGTTGTATTGGTGGTTTGTGTATTGGTGGTTTGTATTGGTGGTTGTATTGGTGGTTGTATTGGTGATCATTCAGAAATTAAATTCATGAGACAGCCCAGAGAATTCGGTAACCACTGACCATGGCCGTATAAAAGAAAGCGAGATGAGTAAAACCGAAGTGAAAGACATCGACCACTATCATAAAACCAGCAAATACCTGCAACAACACGCACTTTATAGTGAGGATGACAGGCAAAGTGAGCTGTGTAATTTCAACAATGGTAATTTGAACTGAGGCGCTTTGTCACCAGGGGAAGAGAAACATTTATACGACAAGTGGGTGAGTGTCATGGGAGAGCGTTGTGACAGGTTTGTGACAGTTTCCTCCGTGCACTGATTATGAGCACTGCTGCACCGAGTTAGCTCATGTCTTCTGTAATGTGCTGGTGATAATGCCTCTAATTCTGTAGTAACTGAGAAGTCGAGTCTCATAACGATCGATAAACCGTTTAAACAAGGATTACTTTCAAGAATGAGTATATGAACATCCTGTCGCATTGGATGCAATCAGGAGTGAAATTGAGGTAAAGAACGCGTTAACCCCCCGAGTGTTGGGATTTTCAGTTATAGGGCACGATAATGACAAGAGCCACAGCAGCCCGACTTAAATAGCCACGTCATTTGTAACCTTCATCATCGAGTGATCACGTGAGGAGTGTCATTCCGAGGGCACGTTATTTATGACGGACAGCCGGCATTTTGATTGGCCGAGCAGCATCTTCTGGAATTAAAACAGTGAGATGGTGTTAAAAGACCGAGTTTGGTTCAGGGATTTACAAAGTGAATACCTTTCACCTAAGCAGATTAATGACACAAAGTCGTAACACACACGCAAAGTTTCTGGAGGAATTTGGATGTGCCAGTATCTCTCATGATATAACAAATTATCCGTACTTCCGACAACTGATAAACCCTTCACTGCGCCATCGTGAACTGATTGAAGATCCCGATCTTACGATCGGAAACTGTACAGCTATACTCGCGTTCGAAGGAAAAACTCGAGGCAACGCGTGGAATAAAGGATATCATGGATCTGTGACTCACAGTGTGAGGTTACGCAATACGCATGTCCTTAAATACAGGTCAAACTCTATAATTATGTCAATTAAGGATCATCATTTTCTCACCCTATGCTCCCTATAAGAATGACCTTTGCCTTTCATCGAGCTAAATGCTAAAAAATATGCGTTGCTTCACACATATCATTGCTGATCGCGTGTGCATATGACTTAATCAGAATTTTGGAGATTTTCGGGCTGTTTAAACAGTGGCATCCTGAACATACTTTGCTATACAGAGATTCTGCAAAATGAGAAAAGGTATTATGAAAAATATTACCGGGTCAATGTCAATCAAATTCATCAGAACAGGTTCAGGCAGGTTCAGGTCATTAAGGCCCAAATCACCACACGGTCATGTCACACACGTGTGCTAATCACATGCAATTGAGGCTGTCTAATGAGGTCCTGATGACGTTATGGATTGAATCTGTGCCAGCATGTCCTATCTTGCCCTATCCAGGGGACTAGATGGGAGGTTGGAATACAGCTAGGCACCTCATTTTCATCAGTTTGCTATTCTCTTATGTTTTATATTGCATCTTCGATTACTGTACTCTATATTTCGGATCTAAAACTATGAATTGAGCAACCAATGAATTTTGTAATGAATTTTGTAATGAAAATTGTAATGAATTTTGTAGTACTCACCACTCATCCCTATTCTCCTATGACATTTCCTTTCCAGTTTTGAGCGATGCAATCCCAACAGCACAGCACAGCAGCTCCAGCCATATCACAGCGACAACCCAAGATCAGACTTTGGACGGCACTCGAACCTGGCAATGAAAGAGGGGTCAGAACTGCGAACTTGGCTATCTGTCACATCAAGATATCCGTGTTCATTATTGGAGCAGTGATATGGGTATCATTCATCAAAATATGCTCTTTTTTCAATGTGATATGAGATCACTAACACGTGTTTTCTATGATCAAAGAACTATTAGAGTTAGACGAACAATTATATTGGACAATTGACTCACCATTAATCATTATGGTACTTCATTTGACACTTTGGTATCCAAATATTTTCTTGGCGTGTCCTCTTATAGTATTTGTCTAAGCATTTATCCGGTTCTCTACATGTCACCTATGACTATATGAGTAGGTATATTAGTCAAGACCAACTGGAGGAATCAAGTTAAGGATAAAGTGAAGGATAAGTATAACAATTCCAAATCAGAGCAGCATTATTGTTGTCTTATTGCTGTTTTATTGTTGCATCGACACCGGCACTATAGTTGTCAAAAAATCTATTTGATTTGAATTATCTTCAGCACGCGGTTAATTGATTGACTCTGGCTAGTGAAAGTTATGCCAGAAAATTAAACCATGATGTACTTGCAAAATGAAAATTCAGATCTTGTCCTAGGCAGCTCTGTGTTGGTATCTCAAATTTGTCGCACTTCAGTGTTCTTGCGTATAACAACTGTATGGACCATTAAACCGAAGAATTATCAATTTGCAAAGATGAACATTGAACATCAATGAAACGAAAGGATATGAGATATCGATGCATATCACACATGTTACATATTCTCCAATTTACATAAATTATTTAGCACTGTACAGTGTTTGATGAGAATAAGATGGTACTTGTACTATAAATCAGAGTCTAAAAGTAATAAAAGTATCAATGATATTCAAAGTCAAAACTTTAAAACTGAATTCATACTCAATTTTTGAAGATGATAAATTCCATACCATCCGAAATCTTGGCTTGACCGAGGGAATTAAATTCTTAATCTAAAAAAATGCGCAGATGTCGGCAGGCAGTTCTAACTTCTATGATGTGGAACCGACCTTAATAAGGGTCCATCTGAGATTGAAATTTGTGCGCTTTTGTCCACTTTTTCTGTCATATCTGAAAGTCAAATTGAAAGAATTCTAAACAATCAAAATTACTGTAACTGAAGGAGCATAGAGATATCTTTTCCTCAATTGACACCGAAGATTGGCTTCACCCCATGATTCCCGACAATTACCCAGTACCCACATTCAGTTGTCTATATTTCCACTCTAGACTCTGCTTATTTTCATTCAATCGAGCGACGAGCATAAGACTTGAGAGTTGAGATCACATATTAATTGTACAATGCATAGCACTACTAGATCTACTGTAAAAATGATATATTTGTAACTTCTGAAGGTCCCAGCTGAACGTAACATAGTTCTTCTGACAAACTGCATGCAGATACACTGCATCCAGACACACAGCTGCTATGCAGTAGATCCAGACAAATCTGATAAATTCTGTTGGAGAAAAGCGTTTTTCAGAGTCCGAAACAACCCCAATTCTGAGTCTTACACACTCAGACTGTTCGTAATTTTGCCCGATATAAAAAAGCAGCATCGGCCACATGTATCGCAGTGGTGCACTATCATAAGTTGTCATAATATGATCTGATGAGTAAGGGACATGATCTCACTTCCTCTTCGCTCCCCTCACCCTCACCACTCCCCTGCTCTTCTTCTGCTGTCGGGACATATCCCTGTCCCTCTTCAACTGTTTCAGCTGTCCCCACAGTATGGTACTGATACTCCGGGACCAGTCCTCTGCTTGCTCAGCAACCGAGAACATGGTAAAGGAGGTCTGAAATTGGAGCAGATCTGTGATCCACTGGGAGTAAGATGGTGAAGTGATGACTAAGTTGGTTATGAGAATGGAGATTGAGCTGCAAAATCAGACCAAGCAATGAATAAAGTGCGAGGGATTCTGGTTATGTAGAAATGAAGGTCATTGCAAGGAATCAGCAATCTCTGTGAGTCTGTGTGTGATATGGAACATGACTCACTCGATATGTGCATGAATCTAGGTCAGAATGAATACACAAGTGAAATGCACAATGCGGAATTTCACGGAGCTTGGTATCTCGATACATTGCTAAAACCTGGTCATCAAAGGCTCTCCTACCTCTCCTGTCCAGACGTGACACTTATTCGGTTCTTCAGGGGTGTACGGAGTGAGGCCGATCTCGTGCAATCCCACCACATGTTTGCTCCTGTACCTCAATTCCTCGTCTTCAGAGCCGGGAAATTCTGAGGGGGAAAATATATGGTGCTTTTAAACGTAAAACCGGGTAAAAAACTTCAAATCATACATTGTGTGAGTCAGAGTGTGTGGACTTTCTAAAGCTAGATTATTTTGATACGAGTTAGGACTGCATATAACGATGCCGAACGGAACTAAAGCCTTGATAGAAATAACGCTGATAGGAAATAAAAACAGCACAATTTTCACGACGTATATTTTCCACAGATCTCACCTTTGGAGAAGACAATGTAATTCTCGAAGAGGAACACTCTCCTCAATCTCTTCTGTTTATTGTTTACCACCACATGGAAATCTGCCTGTTTCAACAATTCTCCTGGTACATAGAATGGCTTATTATAGACTAGCAGGACCCGCGGCCTCTCGTCTCTGCTATTCTGATAGGGCTATTCTATTTCCAAGGTTACAACACAGTTTTCTTTTATCGACGATTATGATGGATTATTTTATTTGATAATTTGGATAGAATTTTCATAAGGTAATGTTGCACTTGCTGATAATTTTGGCACACATATAGTTTCGTATACGTTTTCATTGTTTAATATTCAGGCACCATTGTGAACCATGTGCAAATAAACACCAAAAGGGAGTGGTAAGGCTCCCAAGTGCCTCATGTCAGTCGTTTCACTTGTTCCCTAATATAGTATGAGGGGTTTTTGCAAAGCTAGCGTGGGTTAGTTTCGGCACACGGGGATTGAATCCATACTCTACAGAATTGTAACATGTTTTTAACATGATAGCAAGCGTTCAGTGTGATAAAAATGCACGGCGTGACCATAATTGTAACAAAATATTATGTAAAAACTAGAATCTGAGGAATAAGGGTGTGGCACACAACTAGATGGTAACACCATGATGAGATACCACCCTCACCATGGTGAGATACCACCAACACCATGGTGAGATACCACCCTCACCATGGTGAGATACCACCCTCACCATGGTGAGATACCACCCTCACCAAGGTGAGATACCACCCTCATACCTACCCGTGGTATCAGGAGAGATATCGAGAGGGAGTTGTAGAGCTTGCAGGTGACATAGATCATTGCTTGTGTTTAGGATGTTGGTGACCATGGTATGAGCGTCAGATACATCCTCAACACACCCTGTATCCTGTCAGTACATGTCAGTTACATNCTCATAGGTATCACTAAAACTGGATCCTATTTGTCGCTGGACGCTGTCTCGGGCAAACCTGACATTTGTCCACAATGACATCGAGGAACTGCTTGTATTTGACCATGCGCTGTGTTGGCTTGAGCAGGTTGGCTGATAATCCCAACTTGTCATCCAAGGATGCCTCAAGCTCAGATATCAGTCCACTCTGAAACAGGTGTTTTCTCCAGTTGTAAATCCGGGAAGAAATCATGCCAATCACGACTACAGTAACAGTTGTCCGTTACAGTAACGGACAACTGAGTAACGGCGTTACCCAGTACTTACTCAGTAACTTACTGTACAACACATGGATCAAGATCTAAGAATTATGAATACAAACATGGTGCTGCTGTATGATAGCGTGGGCTCTTCTCTCATGTACCATGAACGACAGGTAGACAGCCAACTCCTGCTCATGACTGAAAAGAATAGGATCCAGTATCAGATAGACTGTCAAAACAGTCAGACATTCTGTCAATTTCGGGATAAATCAGAGTCCTAATACAAACCTAACAAATGTGGTAGCAATATCTTTCAGTGGGTTATCTGAAGTTCCAGCAGCAATGATAGATGACATGAATGTGTTGGAATGAAAACTGTGTATCTGGCCAAAATACTGGAATATCTGAAAATGGAGTTCAACTGGTATAAAGTTGTAAAGGAAACGGAAATATAGACCGGATATGAAACTTAAATGTGTGACAGAGGCGTGCCGTGGGGGTATTGGGGTGTCCATGCTAAGCCTCTGGCAGTTGGGGGCCTGCCCCTAAACCCCCTGAGTCACTCGATTACCGTACACCCCAATTTCCTAAATTACACATCCACCGCACGCCTCTGATATATGAGGAACTAAAGACCGCCAGGTTGACAGAACATATACATTGATAACGATCATCACTGACATAACTATCCGCTAGTAGGTTGTTACCCTAGCAGCTACTCACATTCTCAGCCAGCCCGCTGATGTTAGGATCAGGGTTGTGAATCATGGGCTCCATGTACCCCTCGACCACGTGGTTCAGATCATCCACGTACCGTTCTTCCGTCTCCAGCATCTCCTGTATCACAAACTGGAGCTGTAACAGGAAGAGAAGGGTGGTTATTGAAACTGGGAGATATATTCATAGGGAGAAGGGGGGGAAGGGGGGCAAGTGATTGGTCGCAGTTTGACACTATAAAGGATGAGGTAATGCGAGAGATAGTAGCAGTATAGGACGTATTAGATCAATCGTAAAAGACTTGTCAATGATGTCATTAGTTTGAGTGAGAATACTAAACCACTATAAGCGTTTAAAGACTTGCGTCTTAGGAGAGTGATTTGATTGCAATAATACCTTTTTAGGCAGGCTCTCTTGGATCGTATATTTGTGGTGTCCGGGTGATTCTGTGATCGGTGAAGGAGCCTCCTCCGTCGGGAACTTGAAACTCGATTTCACGACGTTCATCCTCGGGAGTTTAGGAGATTCTCCTCCTCCTTCTCCCCCGTCTCCCTCTTCATTATCACCCTCTTCCTCCTCCGATTCAGTTTCGTCCTCGACATCTCCATCTTCTATCTGACAAATGTGTGCATGTGACGCGTGGAAATTCACAGCTCTCAATATAAGAATAGGACAATCATAGGACATCATAGGGCATCATAGGACATCATAGGGCATCATAGGGCAATCATAGCTCACCGCACGCACCTTTACGGAGTAGGTTAGTGTGGTGTCCGGGAATGCGAGGTGAACCTCTCCCACGCCCGCCACACTCCCGTCCTCTGCCGAGTACACTGGACAGGTACACACCATGCTGTCCAGCTCCTCCTCCTGTGTAATACTCCGCAAATCATCCCGACTGGACGACGATCGCTTGACAACGTCCTCCCGACTCTTGCTGGACCGTTTAGCGGCGACTCTCCTTTCTGGGAGTCGAATTTATTACGATCCATTGGTTCCTAGCATTCAATATTGAGAGCACAATATATCATGATCGAACTTAATGGATTGTTTTACTCGAATTTTCATAGTAGAAACTACTGGTCATTCGGTCATCTAAAACACATTGCACGTTTATATTGTCGATGCACACACCAAAAAACAGCTACCGCTATACGTACCTTTGGCAGCTTTCTGTTCCTCTTCCTCCTTACTCTTCTGTATCTTAGCAACTCTGAGGTCGTGTGTCTTGTTCTTGATATAAGACACATCTTTGAATGTCATGTGAGGTTCGGTGACGCGTGACCCGCGACCCCCTCGCGGCATGGATCTGCTACCGCGGACAGACTGGCGTGATCCCTGTTCGTCGTCATCTTCTCCTATGCGGGGGTAGGTGGTGTCAGTGGATACGCCACTGTTTGGATAAGTGGTGTCAGCGGGGAGACGTCACAAAACGGACAACTGGTGTCAAGGATACGTCACAGAGTGATGGTAGTGGTGTCAGTTGATACGTCACGGTTTGGATAAGTGGTGTCAATGGGAAACGTCAAAGTGGGTTATTGTTGTCAGTGGTACGTCATTGCTGTACCGTGTAAGTACAAAGTGATGTCAGCCCTTTGCCTCAGATTAATGGACGCCAAATAGTGATGCGTCGGTTTGAGATAACTGGTGGTGTCAGTCTCAGTGTGGTGTCAAGCCTGTCTCAGATGCTATGCATACAAGCGTCCCGTTGTCACTTGTTTCTACTTCTTTATCTGTGAAGGATTATCAATCGCAGGTCTCGTACAAATGTGACCCCTACCGTATGAGATGGATAGATGATAAGGACTCAACCGATAATTCTAGTATGAAAATGGCTTTTATATCAAATTACAGATTATTTTATATCACGTGTAAAAATCGTCACATAATTCATTTTCTTCTCTCGAAAATCGAAGAGGATGTAACCGAATACAGATTGACCTTTTCTCACTAGACGAAATTCCTATATCATATCTAACTTATTCCTATACTTTTCACGTTTGTTCCCATTATATTTGCAAGATTCTGCAATTATATTTTCCAAAACGAGGATAGAAATTTAGGAGAAATTCGATAGAACCGAGAGATTTAACCTGATAATTTGTTGACATACCTAATTAACCTGTAATTTGAGTTTTCTAACGACTATTACTGGAGTATCTCTATCTGCTTTATAGATATCTTAAACAAATCCATCCAAATTAAGACCTCAGCGGCCATTGCTTCTTGTAGAAATATATCGTATCCATCGCGTTATATTTATTTCAACGAATCAAGACAAGTGACTTGAGTTTTATATACTAGTCAGATTTTACTAACTCCGTTCTCTCATCACCTTGAAATATTTTTGCCACACTCGCACAACAGCACTTATATTACTCTCCCTATGTATTTAAAACTCAGAACATGGCATTAACATATTCTTAACATATATGCCTCTTAGTCTTTATCTATTAAGCTTGGGATGCTTTCTGGGAATATGTTACTCGCAGAAAGAATATTAACTTCGTTACGCTGGCCGGGAGCTAAGTTCGGACTTGACACCGAAAAACGTAATGTTCTCCAATATTTGATGCTCAATATTTTGAACGACAAAATAGCCCCGCCCTCCAACTCAAGCTTAAATAACAGAAAAATAGCACTTACCAGTCTGTACTTCCTTGTGAAGGATAGATTGCGACACGTGTCCACTCATGAGTGTCTTGCATTCTTCAGTCTGACACTGAATTGGAGTCTAAGTGTTATTGCGGGATACGGTGTACCGGTCACGTGCGCGGACTAATATTATCTTGACATATGATCATGGCTATTCACAAGTGAGGGATGGATCGGAATAACAGTGAGGAGGATGAGAAAGTCCTGGAATTAGAGGCGGAGCTCTCCCAGGATGAGCAGGAATCCAGCGACAGCGATGAGCCCGTTACCTATGATATCGAGCAAATCATTAACAAGTGAGCAATGATTTGAGATAAAACCGCTGCTATACGATTCTTTATATTATACTCAATTATCGAGTCACGAGCACACCGACGACCGCTGACCGTACCACTGACGGTGACGATTAATTCGCAGGATTATAGGGGATAGTGTCTCCGTGAGGTATCTGATAATTGCAGTCCAAATGATCGTGCCGCTGATTGCAGTCCCTATTCTTGCAGTGATCCCTGTTTTCACAGGTAATGAGCAGATCTATTTGCTTATTGATGTGAATCTGTCTGAGGATTTCTCATTCATGACAACTTATTCAGACACACTTCCGTCAACCATCACTTGACTCCCCCCCAAAACCAGGCTTCATCCCGTACACTGAGTGGCATTGTACCTCTCCCCGATGTTACCAGTTACTAGACAATCAGACTAGTAGTGACGCTGATTTCTACACCCAGACCACCATTTGTCAGAACTCTCTGGAACCCGGTGTCGACATAGCGTGGAACACCACCAGGACCAGCTATGCTATCGATTGGAACCTGATCTGCTCTAACGAGCACAAAGTTTCCAACCTGCAGAGTTTCTTCTTCCTGGGCGCTTTCGTCGGAGTCTTCCCCGCCTCCCTCCTCCTCGATACATTCGGCCGGAGAGGAGTCATGCTGGGTGGCATTATAGTGGCAGCAGCCGCCACCCTGGGCAATGTATTTGTCCACAGTTACACGGTAATGCTGCCACTCCGAGTTCTACAAGGGCTGTCGAGTTTCCTCATCCAGACTGCAGTTCAGGCCATTGCCATGGAGTTCACTCCCACAAAACTGAGGAACTTGGCATCCATCATGACCATCTTTAGCTTCAGTATGGGTCTCTACGTCGGTATTGGACTATCATTCATCCTTCACACGTGGAGAAACATATTCTTTGCCTGTTTTGTAGCAATAGCACTCACTGGAATACCCGCACTGCTTCTACCAGAGTCCCCCAGATTCCATCTCATTAAGGGAAATGAAATTGGGGCCAAGCGCACGTTTGGGAGACTTGCCAAGTTCTTCAAAAGTCCACTTGATCTGAGCAAGGTGAAGCTGCAGTACACCCACTATGATCAGAACTTCCTCACTCAAATGTCAGATTTTGTGAAGTACCCTCGCATGACAAAGAACACAATCTGAATCATGATGATGCTCGTTTACCTCTGTCTTTCATCGCAATCGTATAGCTTGACCTACGGGTGGACTAAACTTGGTGCTGACGCATATACCAGCATAGCCATCAGCTCGCTGGGGAATGTCATTGCAGTTTTCACCGGATACCAGTTCTTCATCACAGAGAAGCTGGGCAGGAGACGGGCTCTCATTGCCAACACTTTCCTCATATCGGCATTCGTCCTCTTAGCAATCCCCCAGGTGAAGATTTCCAATACGGTGACCTTATCGGAGATAATGTGTCTCATATCCACTCCATTCAACAGTTGCTGCTGGACGGGGGCTTATCTCCTGGTGGCTGAACTCACCCCAACCTCCCACCGTGGCACGGTCATGGCACTTAACCTGGCCACGGCCAGGGCAGGGTCCTTCATAGGCCCCTACATGGCCCTGCTCTTCAACGTCCTCGACAACCGGCTAGTCATGCTGATTATCGGGGCTGTTACCACGGTCAGCATAGGGTTTATCCTGCTGTCTGATGACACCACGGGGAAACCAATACCGGCCACCCCCGCTGAGGTAGGAGTACCACGTGTGGCGGAGGGGAAGAGGGAGGAAGTGGTGTCAGAGGACGGGGAGGAGGACAAGAAACCTCTACTCCAGTGATGTAATATGGGACGTCGTCCCATTGGGACGAATACTCCATGGATTGTTTGAATGTGTTATTGTCCTGTAGCGTATGCCTTTCGAAGTCGGCCGTGACCCTGAAGACTTCAGTTTGCTACAGGCGTGTTGAACAGTTTCGTGTTTTGTGTGAGTGTGACGAAAGTGATTTGATTGTATAATTGCTGTATAATAATTGTAAAGTTCATCGACAAATGTCATGAAGAATTATTGATGAAAGTATCCCGCAGCCTAGACATTAATTACCTGGCTGTCGGAATAGTAAGTCTCAAACAGCGAAGTTTGCGAGCTTTCCTCGTGACAGTAAACCAGATTGTCAGTGTCTGTCGTTTTACTCTCACTCCAGAAGTCAGTGGTGGTGTCGACCGTGGCGTGAGCCATGCTACATGATACCTGTACCTGGGCCTGGGGTTCCTTTCATTAGTTCGTAGAGAGAAGTTCAGGGGGTGACGTGAACGTAATGTGAGATGTGGTGACTTAGTCGAATACGAGTTCGGTGTAGAAGGAAAGAAATTATCAACTTTATCCTATCTTACTCACTGGTGAATAGAACTTTGGTGTTGTGTTCACTGTTTTATGGAAAAGTTGTGTTATCTTGGCAGCTGTGCTGGCTGTCTTCATCTGAACGATTGCGCTGACCCCCTTGTGGTTCTTGGGTTTTATCGAGGCAGACACTTCCTTGTGATTACTCGACTTGATGTCTGCGGTAGAGCCCCTATCGGCAGACTCCGGTAAAACTGTCAAACCCACTTCCTGACTGTCCACCTCTGTTTGAGTTGAACCGGCAGCAAAGTGCTGCACGTCAGTCTGCACTGACGCGGGGAATAGTCCGATCATCTGGGTTTGCGAGGATGAATCTGCCGACTCTGAGTCGACTTGAGACTCCGAGGAGGTCCGGGCTAGAATATCGGTTTGCGCGCTGCTCTGCGCGCATTCCCGCGAGTTCTGCACTCCCACATCGCAGTGGATGGGACACATTTGTACCCCTGTCTCCACACCCGGGTTATTGGACTGCACCCCGGCTGATGTGCTGTTCCCCACATATTGCGATGACGTGTGACGGAGCGCCTTGACAGGTGTCTGTGACTGCTGGTTCTTGATGTCTGTCAGATCACTCTGAGATGAGGAGGAGGACAGTACTATTTCTGTGTCCGTACTGACATGTGCTGCGTTAGGTGTGACCTGCACCCCTCGTCCAGAGAACGCAGATTTCTCACACTGCGTCGCTGAGGATACACTTTCGGTTTCGTACTGAGTACTCACACTCTCAGTTTCGCTTTCGCTTTCCGTTTGCGACGATGAATCCGAACTGGTCGGAGCTAAGGATTCCTCGCCGGTTTGAGTGCCGTTGTGGACCTTCAAATCGTGGTGAATCTGGTGTTCGATGTCAAGGAGGAGAGTCTCTATCTCTGCCAACTTGTCACGGACAATTTCATCGTCGTTAGGGGACGGTGACCGTGGAATTGTCGAGGTATACTGGGAGCTCAGTCTACATGACGTCGAGTTATTGCTCAGCGGATCATCCGATTGGTTGAGAAGTGCCTCGGAGCCAGGGAGGGATTCCGGCGACATGTTGTTCGAGGAGAAGGCACCCCGACTGGAGACGTTGGGCGAAGAGTCGGGGATTGTTGATGAGCCACCGTGTGGAGTGGCAGCTGAGTCATCAGGTTGTATTTTGAGTGAAGAGTCGGAATCAGCTTGATGACAGGGCTCCTGTCTTGCACTGATGTCCCGGGTAATTGGGGAGGAACAGTCTCGAGTTACAATAGGAGAGCTGTAGGATGGATCCCTGTGATAGGAGCGAGGAGAAGTGAGATTCGGTGACTTGATGTTGTTCCGTGGTGACACCAGATTTGGTGACATGTTGTTGCTGTTCCTTGGTGACGTCACCCTGGGTGACAGTGTGTCATTACGTGGCGAAGTGACACTCCGAGTTCTGTTATCACTACCCCGGGGCGATGCTAAACTTGACATGGCGAGATCAGATTTCTTGGAGTAATAGGAATTTGGAGTGGTGCCAGAGTGGGGCGCTGTCCGAGTGGAGGATGTCCTTGATGTGTCTTGAACTGGTGTCATGTCGAGCATGAGCTCTGAGCACGTCTTTGTACTGAGTTTGGGGTGGTCGTAGAACGTGTCGTACACAGAGGAGAACCTAATGGGGCACAGTTTGTTAGGAAAATTGAAAATCAATGTGAAATCGAGACTGAATTTTCTGTGAAAACTCAATGGTTCACAAATCACAAACAATAACATGAACATCGAATATGACAAGTACAAGTGAGTGAGTTAGATTTAACCAGTATGTACTCAATGTCTAGAATTATTCATCTTCACTGTGACACGATGAATATGACAGTGTCAAGCATATTCAGATTAGTTGACTGGAACTTAAATATGGAATCCAGATACAAAATTAACACTGCTTGATACGCTGCTTGATACGGGATATTAGCTATCGAAATAAACATAATTTTGATAGACTGGAGTGGTTGTCCGGTGAAACAGACATGCTAACGAATCAATTCTGCATTTTTGGTGAGGACTTGGCAATCAATAGTTAACTGAATCAAAACCGAAACTAACCTCAATCGCTTGAGATAACTCTCAATGATCCCAATTCTAGTGAGAATGTGAGCTAGTCTCTCTAAGACACCAGAGCTGTCTGGCAGCTTGTTGGATCTATCCGGAATCCCAAGTCTAGTTTCCACGGCGGTTATACGAGCTGACATGTGTTTCAACCTGTCAGAGCTACAGACACAGGCCATGTCAGTTTGCGCGGCTGAGTTTCGGATACAGCCAAATATGTCCTTCGGGTCAAATTGTGTTCCACCAGCGGACAGCGTGGCATTTCCTTTCCTCCTGGAAAAAGCAAATTTTCAGATTTGCAAATTAGCACATTTTCTCATCACATTTTACCACATTTTCTCATTCTCAGAATGGCACTTACGGTGCAGCTGAAAGCCCAGTTAAAGTTCCCATGTCCACAACCTCATTATTGTTTCTGCTATCATTTAAAACCACGCCCTTCAACTTCCTCAAGTATTCCTGCCGTTCTGTGACAATCTTTTCGAACAAGTTGAATTTAGTCTTGATCATCTTGATACGTGATATGACAGCTTTGGTTCCGATTGTTGTACCAAGGGTATCTAGAGTACCGTATCCCTGATTAGAAATGTATTTCACACACCAATGTATACATTGTATAGTACATTGTGTATGATAACGGATCATTTAATTCAATTTCCCGCCGTTAAATAACGCGCGTGCATGATACATCAAACGGATAAATTAAATTTGATGGTAAATTAAATTATTTATCACCACATGGCCGCGCGCATTATCCATTACATCAACAACCGCGCGTTCCGGTGTAACCGCGCGCCGCGGCAAATATTGCCACTATAGGTACCACCACGGCGTCCATGACAACATGTCACAGTTTTGCTTCCCTGAACGCCATGTTCGGTAACAAAAATACATATTCTTGGAGGAAAAGCTTACGTCAATAGGGCATCGTGAGAGATGTTTATCCAACTCTACTTCCAGCTCACAAATTCCCTCCAGTGTGTTACATCGCTGTACAGGCTGCGCTGTGAACCTCTGTATCCCGGAGAAAAACCATGACATACACTGAAAAGAGGGAGGGGGTCAATAATGAAGGAGGGGAGGTTCAGTTGAGCAAGTGAATTTGATGAACACAACTATGTCAACTGTGATAGACTGTACAACAGATGTTATGAACGGTACAAAGATTGGATACTTGATATGGTCATGTGAACTGTGAGTTCGTGAATGTCTCCTATATTATAGAACATAATCATTTTGGCACCGTATGTCAACATTCAATTCGAGACAGACTGATTATTCACAGGGCATTCAACGTGAAATCCAATCATGCCCATTGCCCCATACACAGAGCATCACCAACCTCTTCGACGAGCTTGTGAAACTCGAAAATCTCATCCAGCTTTTCCCGTTTCTGCTTCTCCTCTAGTTTGAGGGTTTTCATATCACTCTGCAGTACTTTGACATCTTTCTCAGCATCCTTCAGTCGACTGATATCGTCGATGTTCAAGCCTTCATCTATACATCGGTTCACGCTACTCTCCAAATTCTGAAGAAATATCACTTAATGGTAGAACAGAGGTCGCCCTAACTGTAGATCTGCAGTCCCTTGCTTTTTGGGAGATCTCTTTGGACAAAACAAAAGGCTGGAAATGCTATGGAAGCACAGATTCTGAATTGGATAGAATCTTCTGGGAATAATTTTTGAGGGGGTTGAGGAAATCCAAGTGTTCCAAAACCAAATTCATAGTTTTACCTGAAGTGTTAGTTGGTATTTCTGTAACATCGCTTGTTTGCTCTGCACTGTGCTTACATCATACAGTCCCACGTCATTCAGATCAGCTATCTGTGATTTCAATTGCCGAATTTCCTTTGATAACTGAAGTAAGTAGACGTTGAATTGAAAACAAACTCTTATAATCGCATGGAAATCCATGTCTGGAGGAATATTTTCAATTCATACAACTAGCTTTGAATTGTATCACAAAGTAACACCCGACAAAGTGAACTCACATGATCAGAGTTACGTTTAAACTTGGTGTAAGCAGCCATGCTCTTCGCTTTGTTCTGCCCCTTTTCAGCCAAGTTATGGACACTGTCCTGCAGAGATCCGAGATGGGACAGAGCATCCGATATACTGGACAGGGTGTCCTGCATGTCGGGGAAATCTGCTGCCGCCTCCGTGTACCGCTCGATCAGACTGGCGGGGATGGCGGGGGTGTGAGAATCAGGGGAGAGTGGGGAGTCTCCTCTGTGGAGGGGGCAGGGGATGGAGGGAGGGGGGTTGGAATTTGGGGGTCTCAGTGAGATAGTTAGAAGCAAATCAAAGAAGGGGGGAGTATGAAATTCGGCGAGGGAGGCTGGTTGGGTTGTCTGAGAAACTGAAAACATTCACACGGAGATATGATTTCCATTACTGCAGCGTAGTGGTAAGTGGAGAGATTTCAACTCACATGTTTCCTTCGTTGAGGAGTGATTGTATGTGCAGATTTTTCATTGTTTGTGCTGCCAAGTTCGTGTACTTTTCTGTTACCAATTCAACGTCGCAAGTTTCTGCTAGTACACTTTCAACATCCAATAGGGGGCGAACTGAGACGTAAAAACACGTCATTCGACACGTCATATGGTGGGCCGACGCTGATATTTCATGAGCAGTAACTCTATTCATAGCATCGTATTGAAAACGTTTTTATCGGTGAAAACTACTAAAAGGAATCACTGCATTAATACGAAGCAGCGATTATCAGCACGAGAACAAACAGTACCTAGGTCCTCAAGTCGCTTCCCCATGGACTTACAATCGCAGAGAAACGGCTCGACATTCTGCAGGGGAGAGAGAGCAATGAATTATATCGTGTGGATTATAGCATTTAAAATACATGATATCAAAATACATGAATCAATTCGGATGAATTTATTGTGATGCGTGAGATTGCCCCATATTTCATAAATTCTGTCCCCAAGTTGGGAATCAATTAGAAATCCCAGACCATAAGATGTACTGGCGTACATCTTATAATACACGCAATTGATAGTAATTATGTAAGGACCGATATGCTGACTGTGCAGACAGTAGAAGATAATGGATTTGTGTGTGTGTGTGTGTGTGTGTGTGTGTCAACTGTATAATGGACATTTGCTCCAAGGGGTTAATCACTTAATAGCTTGGTAGCCATAGTAACGACATCACTACCTATTATACGTCCTGTTTTGTCCGATAATGGATCAGTGCTACACAGGCGTGACACACAGATAGACATAATCAGAGGAATATAGGGTGTTGAACACTGCAAACTCGAGACAGTGCGAATAGCGACAATACTGAGAGAAATGTTTAGAATTTCAGCGACAAATTTGAACGATCGACAAGCAATAACCAATAATATGAAAGAGTTGCTCAGCTTTAATAAGTCTGAAGTAGCAATAATCTGTATATAGGCGTGTAATAACAATCGTAAGGAGTAAAATGAAGTCACAGCACGGCAGCGATGGTAGCAGTAGGACATGTGTAATCACAGCGGACACCACCCCCTGGTAGCGCGCGCGCGCACATGTAGCGAGCTACTAGTGAATGATACAGTGAGACACATTATATCGAGATACACAACTCTAGATATTGCTTGCTGCTCGAGGCACAAATAAATGTGTGACCACACACAAACATCCGTACATGGATAATACAAACAGTTGTAATACTACAGGAATACTGTAGTTGCGTGCGAAGGGGGGATGCATGTTATAAAACACATATTGCTTCAGATGTCAGACTACTCAGATACTGCGGGAGGGGCGAGCTAATGAGGTGGTAATGAGTTAATTAAATTAGTGTCTCGTCTCAATTATAGTGGCGGGAGTAGTCGACAAAACCATTGATCAGGTATTGGAACTGCAGGTAAAGCCAAGTTAAAAAGCACGGTGAAGTCAACCTAAAGATAATAATAGAGTACTATTTTAGTTCAATTTTTTGACCATTGACTAGAAATTACTCACAATTACATGCCATATCCCTCTTTGCGATAATAATTATGCAAATTATCTTATGCCCTTCAACAAGCATACAATCTCGACCGTTAAATCGATATACCCAAACATCCATCATCATTCATCACTCATGAAATACAGTTGCCTGATATCAAACTCATGTAAGCAATGGAAAATGATGTGCTGTCATTCAAGAATGAGACAATTCACAATGATAATCATGTTAATGGGTGAGTTTGTTTTGAAGTGAATCATTCTCCTCGTGTTTGACTAAGCGATGACGTCATCAGCACAACTCGAGAAACGAGGCAAAACACACAATCATAACAAGAGCTGACGCAAGGCGGAGACATATTATGTTCAAATAATTAATGCTTGCATGAGAATGGATCTCTATAATTTTGCAGTTTGGAACCGTCTGTTCCATTAGAATCTTCAAAATGGAAATAACGCCAAAATTGCAAATTCGATAAGACCTCAGCTACGCAAGTTTGGCAGATGACAATATACCTAACCGAAGGAAGGATAAGAATCAAAACATGTATATGGTGTTTTTTTGCGTGGGGGCGGCAAATGCGATATACGTCGTGTTTAAATATCGGATTTGGTTTTAATCGTGATTCACTGTATAGTGTAACATGATACCCTAATAACACAGGTTATCATCAGACAGTGAGCGACAGAACGCGGCAGCACTGGCAGCACACTCCGGGTGTGTGTGTCATATAAACAGGTGGTAGTGACTGGTGGGGTATCAACTCCGGGCGAGTGTCATATAAACAGGTGGTAGTGACTGGTGGGGTATCGCAGGTGCTGTTATCAGGCAAGTGTACCTTCATCAACCATGCCTTACATTGCTCATCGATCATGCCTCCTATTGCTTAATTATTTCAGAAAACGAGAATAGGCAAGGTTTTCAATTGCCGATAGACTGGACGTTATCGCTGGCAAGAAGCAACATTAAACAGCACAACAAGATAGAGGGTCAAAGATACCTTGGAATCAGATGACCGGATCTAAGTTATTTTATTTCAAGCAATGTTATGCCAAATATATAATATGCGAAATTGCGAGGGGAATCGGCTGAGAGGAGTCAATATTGCCTCAAAATAACGGCGTAAATATAACTCAAGTCAGACAAAGTACTATAATCCTGTCAAATGAAGTAACGTAACGACGTAGTAACTAACCGAAGTACGTAGTATCGCGAGAATTTACACGATCGTTACAATCTAGTGCAGAAGCATGACAAACATTTTGTCTGCCGTGTCTCACTGTGCATTGTCACGTGATGACCATGCTGGTCCGCCATTGGTCGGTTGTGTCACGTGACATGCATGCTGTCTCCTTATTGGCTGAACTTAGGGTGGAAGAACTTAGCGCATGTGTCTGCGTTGAGATGCACAGAATTCGTTATCTGTGACTGAGAGTGCGATCTCAAAATTGTGATGATCAGGGGGCTTCAATCACACAGGACATCCGGCTGTGTTTAACAGGATGATGTGTGTTATTTCTCGTGAGAATAGAGGTAAGTGGGCAACTATAATCAGACACACACACACCCACACACAAACACACATACACACAAACAGACAGACAGTACACAAAATGAAATACACCTGAACCCTCACACACACACACACACACACACACACAAATTGTACTGAACCTACTAACACCTCACCACATCAATAATGCCTAACATGGAAAATCTCCTTCAATAACAGGCAATAATAAACGCCGGCAGGTTGAAAGATCTTCATACTTTATTGGACGGATACTATAAAAGGTATATCGAACGTCTGAGTCGAGGTCATATGGAACATCTGCTAATGTGACGCGGAAATGGACAGGTCTTTGAAGCGTGAGAGACAGCAATACTGGCATCGAGCCAAGGTCATAGTTGATAGTCACACACAGGTCAGCCATTGGAAATAAGAATAATTCATAGGGAAAAGACTCAACACAAATCATAAATAGTGCAAGAGAAAAGCAATCACACGTTTCACGTTCCTAATTACATGCCAATCTGTGCCACGAATACACATATCACAGTGGGGAAGAGTGAGTCTGTACACGCTCTACTAACAATCCAAGATGGTGACAAGCACAATCTGTTGCTATGGTAACCCTGAGAGTTGTGAGGGACACACAAAAACACGTGACTTCCCTCACGTGACATTGTCACACGTGACCAATGTGGTATATAAGGGTGATGAATTCTCGAGACTCTACTTTATACATGGACGGTGTCTATATCTAAATGCTGAATCGTTGTCAGTGTCATGCCTTGGCGTGACATCACAAAGTCAAAATAGAAGTGGTAGATGATTGCAAATAGAGGGTGTCATATATATGAAGAGTTCTGCTTCCGGCTGGCGAGTTGATAACAAATACTCAATATTTTCTAGGGGGCAACCAGACTGTCATTGTCAAAATTTATACATGACTAGAACTATATCTAACAATGTCTAGAAATATGTCTAACACCACACGACAAAAGAAACACGCACCAAGTCAGCTAAATTACTCTTTTGATATTCGAGGTATTAAAGGTACCAAGCAACGAAATCACAAACACACCACTTGTTAAATATTGTTTAATTACCACACCACTTTCTCATGTCAGATCTAATTACAGGACCTAGTGAACCGGTATAATCTCCATGGTAACGTGTGGAGGTACCAATAGTAAATTTCATGACATGATATGTCATTATCTTATAGGTACTTATAATGCTTATGCTGGTGACATGTGGGAATCAAAGGATATGAAGTGTTAAGATTGGTGTCAGTGTGCGTTCTGATGATAACCGTCATGCTCAGTACAGGATTACGGTTGACCTGCAATTTGTCACTTCATGAGATACCCATTTGCCATGACGTAATTCAACGTAAACGTGGTTTAAAATTTTGATTTCAGTTCTCATGCATGGTGGTGTTGTAAAGCATAAAGTATGTGAAAGCAGGCTTTCACTGATTGATAATCACTTGAATTGATGATTATAGTGATAACTTACACATCTGAACTTGATCCAGGAGTCATTATCATAACAAACTTGACCCCCGAGGGAAGTGGGAAGGGATGAGGCAGGAATGACATTCACCAGATTTTCTATAGAAGTGCACAGGACCTGAGTTAATTTTCAATCATCTTCAGCATAATAATTGCTCCTTTGAAAATAGTATTCAAGCTTGTAAGAAGGAAGCTGGTTATTGCACCTCTATTCCAAGGTAAGGATTCACATTTCTGAAATGGAGAAGCACTTCCTTTTCATTTTCCAGAGGACTTATGAGGTGAATAACAACAATACATCCTGGGACTGTTGCCTAGAAATTGATTAGTTACATTAGTGAACTCTGTTGATCAAATACATTGTGAACATATTGGAAGTTTAGATAATAGAATCCTGTGAAAGTTAGGAGGCATCAACCTGGAGCTGGCAAAGAAACATAAATATATCTGACAGTCTATCTGAATCAGCATCATAAGTATCTATCAGAACAACAAGTCCTCGATTCAAAACACTCCTCCTGTTAGGATATCAGGTGAAATATTACATTTAAGAACCTGCAATCACATGAAACAGAATCAAGTGCTATTCAGCCACAAAACTTACTTTGGGATAGTTATAAGGTAATTACAGACAATAGAAATTTCATCATATGTTGGGGTCACATCTTTGTTAGGGACAGGAAATATTAACAAATCCCTTCCTTCCTCATCTCGCAAGCCTGAGTATTCAGCAGTAGTCAGCAAAGATTTGTTTGGTATATTATATGATCAAGCTCATTGGGCAGCAATTTAATGTGACTACTGACAATACCTACCTGGTAATATAGCAAAGTTATGAAGTAAAATGTCAAGTATATCATACACTCCTTGCCATTTCAGTCTGTTCATGAGATGACTCTCCACCTCATATCATTCCTAAATATTATGAATGATATTACCACTAACATTTGGAGAGGGGTCATATTTAAGAGTCGCATAGGTACTAAGAATTTGAAGGAAATATCTGGTATTCCTCTGATTGCGAACTCAGACAATTGAAACCGTGGTTACTCTTTAATTGGAGAAAATACTTTCAATGTACAACATCATCTTCAGTCACCTCAAATTTGATTGTATAAAGTAGTGTTGTAAAGTTTAAAACTTTACAACACTGCGAGAAACTGAAATCAGATCAAGTCTGACAAATTTGGCATTGCATCACCGCGCGGCGCCAGACAACACGCAATTTCGTTGCGCGCCGCGCGCGCCGCAAATTTTTCTCTTGCAGCTCGCGTCAGCCTAGCTAGCTAGTAGCTACAGCTGGGCATAAGGCTTAGCATGGCACCGCGATCGTCAGGCAAATGAGATTTGGATTAAAGTTCTTAAGGTCCGAGCGCGCGCTTTCACTGGTGCAGTGTGTTCATCATGTGTGCACAATGCGCGGCGCCTCATGTTGCCTGGGCACTCTGAACCTTACACTTGCTATCACGAGCCTTGTCTGGCGATGCTAGACCGCTGATGCAAGCCGCGAAGCGGCTTGCGTCAGCAAGAATAAGCAAGAATAAGTTTGCGCCGCGCGCGCGCAAAACGAAATTCTCGACAGGGTCTATCATCGATCGACAATCACGAGCCTAGAAGACAGAAGTTATGCGACGAGCGTCAGCCGCGCGCCGCGCGCGAAACCAGGGTTGTATATATATGGACATGCGACCCCCATGCTATTTTGTGAACGCCAAGTTGTGCACACGTTGCGCGCCCCTATTCTACTCAGTGAACTGAAAAGTCGTAGCGACGCGCGGAGTATTTGGGTCACGCAGCGCGGGAACACGCCAAGTTGGATCACGCGAAGTGGGAACAGTTCAACATTCAATTTTGTCAAACTGGTAAACAATTTGGATTCCCGTTGCCAGGGTCTGTCATGAAATGATGAAAGTGTTCCACTCCAACATTTCAAATTTGATTGTACAAAGTAGTGTAAAGTTTAAAAATGTTTTAAGTTGTTCTAAACTTGTTCCAACATTAGTTCCCACATTTTAGGCAATGTTTGTGCATTGTAGGATTTCTCCCTACCCTCACTGGGAGGTTTTTATCCCTGGCAAGGTCAGAATAACAATTGGTTGGCGCCAACCGTAGGGAAAAAAGGCAATGTGGACTACTATGTGGAAGCTCCATTATTTGGAGTGCTGAGTATTGTCAAAACCAAAGGTGCAATTCCTGGAATTGAACTTTTCAAGTTTGAATTGAATTCAGTTATATTTTACAGCCTATAATCAATGAACATATATAAAAAGGCACTTCCATGTATGTTGTGCTGAGGGAGAGCACTTAATCAATCCAATCTTTTAGGCTGTTTAACAAGGCCTCCCAATAAAGCAAGATATTCACTGTCTAATCAATAAATAGAACACATAATCAAATACATTATTCAATACAATGTGCCCGAACAATGAAGAATAAATGAAACGAAACAAAACTGCCAATTGCCAGCACGGTTCTAGGTTAGGAAAATCTGTCACCTCCCTTCATCCTGTCTAGAATGAGATAGAATGAAATACCGCAAATTGGCACTACACGATCACAAAAGGATTTGCCCGGGATCCTCTGACTGACACCAATACACTTTTCCAGAGTTCAAATGATAGTTTTGTTTGCATCAAACAGATTATATCATGATATTCCTCGTTCGTTTTCCCTGCAACAAGTACTGCTTTCTTCTTATGGAAGGCTTGAGCTTGCAGAGCCATTCCTCCTGATGTGCTATACATGAGAGGTGTGAAGCTGCACTTCTCTACCTGGATGTCTCACTGTTCATACTCTTTCTTCTTCGCATTCTTGTGCTGAGCATAGACTGATTTGATGTCCCGGTCTTTGTAGGAGTCAGCGTTTGGATGAAAGATCCTGACATCAAACATTGTCCTCTGGATGGGTCCCCACAACCTTCAAGCAGATATGTTGAGACAAGCTCTCTCCACCACATTCCCTGGGACTGACTCAGAAGAGTCAATGGGGATCAGCTTGTGTTTGGTCATGACAGACTTCTCTAAGAAACGCAGCATTTGTGTCTCTAACTTCGTTGTGTCTGAATATAAGATAGTCACCCAATAAAGGAATAATTATAGCATATCTAATCATATAGTTCATGAAATACTTAAGTTGCAGTTGGTCATTGTTAAGCTGTAGTTTTCTGACTTAACAAGGCCAGGCTGCATTTCAATGACACTACCAGGTCAAAACGTAGCAATATATGTCAAGTAAATCTTCTGTCAAAAAGGTTGTCTATTATCTTAATTAAAAACTGGGGTAAGGGGGTAAAAAAAGGGATAAGCACAACCCAAGTGATGTCTTCTATAATTGAAGAAAATTTTGATAATTGTGCTGTAAAATATATAATTCAATCCAATTCAAGAACTTAGATAAAGTGCTATATTGTAGAGAAGATTGTTATATTATTACTTATTTTGATTATTTATTGCTGTGACAGTTGATTGTTAAAAATGTCCAATGTCCATTTATTGATTAACTATTTTCTCAATTGCCAGATCAACTGAGGCCATGTCATTGTTGATATCATCTGAGTTCCAGCATATTCTTCGAGTGTTGAATACAAATATTGATGGCAAAGAAAAGATAATGTATGCTCTCACATCAATTAAAGGTGTCGGAAGACGGTACAGTAACATTGTATTGAAAAAAGCTGATATTGACATCACAAAGAGGGCTGGTGAGATCACTGAAGCAGAACTTGAGAGGATCATGGAGATTATCCAGAACCCCCAGGATTACAAGATCCCTGACTACTTTCTGAACAGAAAGAAGGACATTAAGGATGGCAAGTATTCTCAAGTTCTCAGTAACCAGCTGGATAACAAACTCAGAGAAGATCTTGAAAGACTGAAGAAAATCAGGTCTCACAGGGGACTCAGACACTACTGGGGTTTGAGAGTAAGAGGACAGCATACCAAGACCACTGGAAGGAAGGGAAGGACTGTTGGTGTTGCCAAGAAGAAATAAATGTCTTGAATCATTTTTATTATATATGAATTTAAGTTGTTTTATTGAGTTCTCCAAAAAAGCTCGTTTCACATGGACCCATTAATTTCACTGTTTGATCCTTTAGTTATTATCACTGCTTACACATCCGACCTGCTTCTTGTACTGGTTTCTAATATGTTCAGAAGAATGAAACGCCTTATGCTTGCAATTATTTCTGTTAGTCACATGACCAAACATCACATGACTCCACAATTCAGTAGCATGGAGCACAATCCTCTTTATTGCCCTCTGTGTTAAACTACATAGCAAGCTCCTTGAGACTTTGAGAGAAGTGCATACTTAGCAGTTCTTGTGTAGAATTTGTTCATTGTCATGAGGTGTGAAGCGTTGATATGCTTACAGCGGATGGCTGCACTAAAGGATGGTATGTCAGATCTTGTGGATTTGTATCCTTAGTCGTGAAGCATTTAATGCCCTCTTTTCCTAAGTTGTTCAAGAGAATCTTGGACGCTATTCTTACCAAAACGACGCTTGAATGTCTGAAGGTGTGTTTTTGTACTGTGTAACATTAACATAAGACTGCCTCATACAGCAATGTGCTAACAGCCCCGTGTTAATGTACCTAGCATTTTAAAACTTTGGTGTTGATGTTTGACCTATATTTACATACCTTCACTGGTAGGCTCTTATTCTTGCTGATTTTGCGTTTGCTATCACGAGGTGTGTCATAAGAATGTAGACTTGGCTCAGGTTCAATGCACTATCGTGATTCGTGACTGATTTCATCTCAGAGAAATTTCCTGATTAAGTCACAGTATGATTTGATATTCAACCCGGACATCATGTTGTTTTGACAGCTGACCACTTGACTTTGAGATAGTCTTGTATTCACTGTTAAGAAATAGCTTCCTATATATCACCCATTGACTCTGTTCATTCTTATGTCCTGTTTCTGTTGAGCGACGAGCGTGTTAGCATTTTGTGAGCTTTATTTTACTTGTTGCCGGTCACATCAACGCATTGCTACCATGTTCAACAATCGTCCTATACGCAAACAAACACATTCAGCCACCACACAGACACACACAAACAGTCATTCACAGACACACAAACACACACTCACAAAATATCAAGTTACGTCGTTCTGTATTACCACACACACACCACTCATTGCTACTGCTACATGATGGGCCACCTTTCTCTCAACATCGGAACATTGTTTTACATCGGTTTTTATATCATTGTGCTCTCTCTCACATAGTCATTGTCTCTCTCGCGATGTCACAGTCTGTACTCTGTGGAGTTGTGATGGTAGTGTGGTTGTTCAGTCGTTATTATTGACGTAGTATTTGTTGTAAATACCTGGTACATAACGAGGAGCTGTGTTGGAGAGTAGTGCTGTCGTTCGTAAAGTGTGTCAACTGTTCTCCAAATACCTTGCAGTTAAGGGACTTCTTACTAGCATTGCACACCACACACACTATGGTCCACTACAGAGAGTCCCAACCCCAACCAATAGTAGCGGACTGTTATGCTAACCGATGCCCACCCGTAAACAACGTAGCGGACCATACACTTAACAGCTATACTAACCAATGCACACCACACACACACNACACACACACACACATACACACATCACACACACAGTATTATACTAAATACTAACCTACGCACACCACACCCAGTTCATGTAGTAGACCATGTCGACGGGCCTGAAGGCGCCTCTCACCCGAGGGTTGGCCCGCCCTGCGCCCATCAAGAAGTCTGGGCTGATAAAACCCCCAACAACAGGGACTAACCTGAGCAAAACGCCCTCTACCACGCGGATAGTACCTGCTAAGTCAGGGAGTAGGGAACAGATATCCAGATCTGCATCACGTGGAACTCTCAAACTATCGGGATCCAGCACTTCGCTATCAGGTTAGACCTCATGTCACTCCAACTCTACGAAAACAAATAAGCATTTGATTTATCATTCTCGAAATTCGTCACTCAGCGCTAAATTCCACTAAATTCCACTAAATTCCGCTAAATAAGCGTAGATTCCACATGTCCGCTGTTGATAGTCAGATAGGCGCGTGTAACTGCTCTTCTCCTACTCACAGTCATATTATCCCATTCATCACATGGTTGCATATTTCTGCATGGACAATAGGATTTAAAACGTTCATTAGCATATGCCACGTACGTCTAAATTTGGAGTATTTAGAGAACTATGCATATTTTCCCCTCGAAAGGGTCTTCTTAAATTAGTTAGGGAACGCGCGAGATCTACAAGAATGCCGGTAAGGCACTCCTATAGGCATTCTCAACGCTTTCATTTGGCGCGCGTGCTGCGCGCACATGAGTTTTTTCTCATTGTAACGGTTAGCTAGCTTTTGTGCTGTGACCCATTTTCTTCAGGGTTATCAAGATCAGAGAGCAGCGCTTCTGTCAGTGACCTCGTTCCACTCAAACTCGGAACAAAAGTTGTGACAAGGGACACTAATTTGGAGGGAACTGTGAGGTTTTATGGGGAGCCACAGTTTGCCAAGGGAATCTGGGTGGGTGTGGAGTTAGACACTGAACAAGGAAAAAACGACGGCGAGGTTAAGGGTGTCCGGTATTTCGAGTGTAAAGCGAACCACGGACTTTTCTGCAAGCCGGAAAAACTGTCTCAAATGTCGAAGGGCCACGCTCAGAACTCGGATCACCAAGTTATGCGGCCAATGCGAACCCCGTCTCAAGTGGATATCTCACGAGTGGATTACGAGGCAAAGTTCGGGTTGAAAATAGGAGCGAAGTGTATTGTTAACGGGGCTAAACAGGGCACACTGCTGTTTGTGGGGTTAACCAAGTTTGCTAAGGGGGTGTGGGCTGGTGTAGCTCTTGACACTTGTGACGGCAAGAATGATGGATCTGTCAAGGGAGACAGGTAAGTTTACTTCTTCAGTAATCAATATTCAACTCGCATTACTGTTGTTGATATGGTCTTGGTATGTTCATCTGACATACTTCATTTCCCCCAGATATTTCACCTGCGACCCCGGTTATGGACTATTTGCCCAAGCCACCAAGATACAGATGGTGGACAGTCCGGTGACCTCATCCTCCTCCCTGGCGTCGTACGAGACTCCCCGGAAATCCAGTAAAGTGACCAGTGATGACGTAATGAAGCCGGACTTTGTCAACCGTACACCAGTTCCCACGCCCGGTGTCAAGAGTTCTCTATCTGGGATACTCAGCAAGGTTTGCTCCTTGCTAGACTGAATAATATAAATAGATGTTTCATTAGCGTTAAGGAATGTTATCGGTGCATATTTTAGCGTGATTCAAAGTATTTGTGACTGCTCCACAATGATACCAGAGATCTGATTTCTGATTGTTTCAGACAAGGGATTTGGAAACGATGCAGAAGAATATCGGCGATCTTCAGCAACGACTCAATGAAGTGAAGAGCACCCCAGCTCGGAATGGGCCTTCCAAACCAGCTGTAAGTCTCCTCATCTCACATATTGTTCCACCTGGCACTTGTAATCTGAAGGCTAGGGAGCAGATATCAATATTTGAGACACGATTATGTAATACAACTCTCCACTCATTGTGAGCAGTAAATTTCACGATTGGATTAATTCTCGCGTAACCATGGCAGTTCTATACTATTGTGTAACATGTGTGTAGCTTCTACCTAGGGCACAGTCGCACCCCCACTTACCATCGTCCCCTGACTCTCCTACATCTGTCTGCTCTGCTGGAGGATTCCTGCCCCCTGACTTCATCTCCTCCTCGTCTCCCATTTCTCCCACACCATCTTCTGATCTGGACCACACTCTCACCGAGGCTGTGTCAGACGATGAACAGAGCTGTGGTCCACCCCGGTCTCTGATTGCCATGGAGACCCCTGATTTGTTTGAGGAGGCATTGTCAGATTGTGTCACCTCTCCATCTCCTGCCCCCAGCGCATCATCACTCACATCTCGCGTGAGAGTTCCTAGCAAAGAAGATAACATGATACCAGATTTCTCAAACCGGAGACAGAGTACAGAAATATCTGACGTCATAGCAAGTAAGTTCATGAAGTCCAAAACTCCACCTCAAGACGACCCCTCCTTCGTACGACAGAACATCAAAAAGTGGACGTTGCCTGGTCGAAGGAGCACTCCCTCCAATGGTCCCACCTCATGTCCACGTGGCGGGAATGCTATCACCGCGTCCCGTATTAGAGGTCTCCGTCCCCGGAACTCCTCGTCCTGTGTCTCACTGGACAGAGCCGTGCCGTCCCGCTCCCGTCCCGATGAGGATCTGTCTTCTCTCGCACCGGACGACCGACAAAAGTTGGAGAAGATAGCGTCCCTTTTCGAGGCTTTCAAGTCCCCAATTCAAGTCCCTGCCGGAATGCGGAGTGATGTGAGGGACCGGATTTGTGTTAGTAAACAGAGGGAACTATTCCCAATCAGTTGTATCGTGTCATTTCGTGTTTGATTGTTGAAAAAATGTGACATTTCAATCATACATAACCACTACCTAGTTTATATTTCTCTGTCGTAGCCTATTTACCATTGTTCCCGTCGTCTCAGTGTTTGCTGACTAGATACTTGTTATACGCGATACCTAACATAACAGTTTGCGTGTACGTGTTATTTGTTGAATATCCCTGATAACGCAGGCCACAACCATTTTCGCTTCTGCACTATCAATTACTCTCTGACACCCGTCTCTCATCAGACACCACGACGAGGAAGTGCGACGGCGTCATCCGAACAATACGAGCAACTCAAGAAACTCCACGAACAGGTAATGACGTAATTCAAATAGGAACCACAGAAATGATTAATGAAATTTATGGTCACATGATTGGGTGAGTTCATGATTGGGTGAGTTCGTGATTCGGTGAGTTCATGATTGTATTCTCCTTTCTAGAGTGAGAAAGAACGTAACGAGTTAGCTGAGAAGGTCAGAGCTGCCGAACAAGAGAAACTAACGTTTGAAGCTAGACTAACTGAGGTGGCCGAGGTAAGGAAGCTGAAATCCTGGGAATAAGTCCACGTTTCGTTGCAATTATCGCACTATTAACGGTGTCAAAACTATCCCCAGACTTTATCAAGTGAGAAAGAGGGGCTAAGTCGGGAAATAAAAGAACTGAAGGCGGAGATACACTCGCTAAAAAGTGACAAGTCAACAGAGGTTGGTATCACTAGTCAAGGTTCAAGGTTGTCACATTTCTCAAGATTGAAGCGTACAATTGAATGAATCCGTCCTTGTCAGGTTGTGAGACTACAGGAAGAAATAACAAACCTGGAAAACGAGTTGGCATCATCCCTAGACAAGATGACGGATTATGAAACCGCTTCTCTTCACAATGACCACTCTACCGAACTTGCCATGAACAGAGACCAGATCCAGGAACTCCAGACAGAACTAAAGAGTGTCCGATCTTCCGGTGCTACAGATAGTTCCCGGATAGCCGAGTTAGAGGGTCAGCTGGAAGAGGCGCTCTTACAGCTGGAAGAGGCGCGCGCCACCGTTGGGAAAGAACAGAGTGACCTGTCCGATCAGTTATTAGAATCCCAAGGGAGGGTGATTCGGTTGGAGAAGCAGCTTAGCGATGCTCAGGATAAGGTATCAGCTTTGCAGACTCAGTCAGAAAATACCGTTGAAGCAGGGAAGGAAGCTTCATTAAAACTTGAGAAAGATTTGGACTTAGCTAAGCAGCAAATCACAGACTTAAATTCAGAAATATCCTCCATGCGAAGTGCTCATGAGTCGTTTGTCGTGTCGAATGACCTCAAGCTATCAGGGTTACAGGAAACCTTGCGAGATCGTGATCAGGCGATATCAGACTTGAAATCAGAAATATCAGCAGTATCCAGTGCTGCATCAGCAGATAAGCTGAATCTTGAGGCTCAGTTGAGTGATGCAGTGAGCGAAGCCACGCGACTTAATGAGCAAACAGCGCGCGACGCGGCGCGCATCAGTGATCTCGAAAACTTGGTGTCTTCGACTGAAACTGATGGCAACTCTCAGCTCATCAAAGCTCAGAAAAAAATCTCAGAGTTGGAGGGCGTTCTAAAGGAACGAGAAATAGCCAGTAATGATGAAATAAAGGCTGTTCAGAACAACGTTACAGAGCTCAAGGTACAGTTGAGTCAGGAAAAACAGAAGTCCTCTGAAATGTTGGATTCGGCGAATAAGAAAAGCAAAGATTTGCAGCTAGCACTTGACCAGGTAAGAATTAAGATGATGGGATATGATTGACAGAGCTGGTTCGGTCAAATTTATGTCCATTTCATGGGTGAGATGGTTCTTCATACTGTAATCCTAATTCCAATCCCTGCCAGATGTCTATGGAGAGATCAATGGAACAGACAAGGACTGAGAAAGAGATTGGCGAACTACACCTCCAATTAGCCGAGATCGATAAACTCAGAACTGAAAACGGCGAACAAAACACAACAATCCAGACTTTGGAATCTCAGCTATCGAACTCGCAAAGTAAATGCAGTGAGTTGGAAACAACCATCGCCGCTCTCAAATCCGACCTCGAGACAGCGCAGACTGAGTTTGGCGCCACGGAGTCTACGCTCCGCACAACACTGCGATCAGTTGAGACACAGCTAGCAGCTGCCCGTGATGATATGTCGGTGCAGCTGGTGGAGACTGCGCGGCGCGACGCTGAGAAGGATTCTCATATCACGTCGCTCCAAGATCAGGTCTCGCAGCTGGAGTTGGAAATGGAGGTGAAATTGGGCGAGGGGGAGGAGAGAGTGGAACAGTTACAGAAACAGCTTGAAGAGGTGGGTACTGGGTGACGTCATCATCACCAATTGGCTCCAGCATTGCCTCATACTTCCTACCCAGATTATTATTCTAACAGTGGTTTTGCAACACAGCACTTTCCTGACAATTTTCTGAAGCCTCATATTCATTTGTAATACAGAAATCCTTCTTAGATTGACTCAGTATTAATCAAATGGAAGCCCGTCCTTTTTGATTTGGAATAAGGGAGCTTCCCCTTTGGGACACGATTGATGGTAGAGGCNGGGAATTTTGGGGAATTTTGGGGAATTTTGGGAAAGTCCCCCGGATTTTCTGGAGTTCCCCAAAAAAAAGTTCCCCAAAGTTCCCCAAAATTCCCCTTGGACCCGCCCCTTGTTACTGATCATAGACATCTCCCATCTCGGAAGATATTTCCTAATACATGTTTGAAGCACATGTTATGCATGTTAGAGTTATAGATCGATGTTAGTGATTCGCTGGATCTTAGAAATTACAAGTTGGTGTCAAATAGTTACTATTGTCGGGTATATGGGCTCATTCATCAGCAATACAATGTCTGCGAGGACAGACAGACGGCGGCCGTTTTAATGTGAAATCTCATTCCTATCATTCTATTCATGAATTGATATTTCCTCATGAGCAACTATTATATGTGAGCATTGATAGCTATGAGAATGTCTATAAATCATGTGCAATCCCACAGAGAGCTGGACACTCAGGAGCCATGGTGTCTGAGGTTAACTCCCTGAAGAGCGAGATTAAGATACTCAACCTCCAAGTGGAGGAATCAGCCACTCAGATCAAGGAACTTGCTGAGGAGTGTGATAAGAAGGTGATTGGCCGATAGCTTTGTTCGGAACTGTCCTGAGCTGTTCACTTAGATTGGATTTCTGTTTCGAGATCGATAATTTGATCGTGAGTGTCTCAGGATTTCGAACTGGAAGACAGTAAAGAGACGGTGGAAAAGTTGGGAACGAAATTTAGACAAATGACACAGGAAAAGGAGAATGTGTCACGTGACCTCACCAGAGTGTCAGCAGAACTCAACGAACTGAAAGTCAGGACTAACCGAGTACGTATGTATGGTGTGAGTGGTATCCCTGAATGGTATAATTGAGAGTGGTTCCACTCCCTGACTATATATTGTAATGACACCTCTTCCCATTTACAGCAGACAGATGAGGAAATAGAGAACCTGCACAAACAAATTGGAAACTTGTCAGAGGAGAATGAGACTATGAAGCTGTCATTCGCTCAGAAGGTACACGTCCTAAACAGACTTGCAATAATACTGACAAAACTTGAATGTTATTCTTCCTGTGCAATCATGTCTCAAATCATAGTACTAAACCGTGGTCATCTCAGAACACAGCATTTGAAGAGCTTAGTGCAGAGGTATCTACTCTACGGGAAATCAGCGAAACTGCTTTCACTGAGCTGAAGAAGAACGAGCAACAGTTCACAACTTCAGTCAAAAAACTCAAGACAACCGAAAAGCAGCTGTTAGTTTTGGGTCTTATTCTTTTCGATATTCTCATCACTTATCAAATTTTGGGATGTTGGGGATGTTTTCTACCGCTGCAAAGTAACCAATCATCCTGCTTCTCCCAGCGACGACGCTCTGAGCAAAGTGAAGGACCTGCAAACCAAAATTAACGACCTGGAGGAAGAGCTGGTGAAGGAGCGGAGCAGAGCTAATGAGTTGGAGGCTGCACTCAACTCCCCACCGGTTATGTCATTCGAGAACCTGGATAACCTGAGTAACATATCATCCTCACCGCCTCCAGTTCCCGGTTTCATTCCGGATAGGATATTCTGTGATAACTGCGATGTGTTTGATGAACACGACACTGACAACTGCCCAATAGGTGAGTTACACTCTGTGACCTTGCTTAAATTCGTGATAGCTATGAGTTCCCTGTACCCAATTACAAATTGTACATCTATAGTACATGAAATACTGTGTACAACTAAGTATACAATACATATCTATACATTGTGCTCTGTACATTGTATAATGTGCACAGAGTTTTCTGATATCCACATTTAGAGTTTGAATATTGGGAGGATGAACATGATATGAGTAAGTTATAGATGGTTGTGCGCGTTCCCCCACACTATTGCTCCCTTCTTTGCTGATCTTCTATAAGCAACATATGCAGCAATTCACCGCTATTTCAAACTGATACTGCCACCGTATCCTCAGTTTTGTAAAATTTCCCGGATTCTCGCTATTCTTGTGATTTTAACGACCCGGAAGTGCGAACTCTCAATGACCCGGAATTTAACTCAGGTACGAGTCCGGGCGGAATTCGGCACGGGGGAACACGGGGATTGTCTGGGAGACCGTACTGTTCTGTCTGTGAGAGTAAGTACACACACACACCGATCATCATTCATCCTGTCGAGTGTTGACACCATGTCAACATCACTTCCTGCTGACACCATGTTAACATCACTTCCTGCTGACACCATGTTAACATCACTTCCTGTTGACACCATGTTAACATCACTTCCTGTTGACACCATGTTAACATCACTTCATGCAACCATCTTGTTAACATGACTTCCTGTTGACGCCATGTTAACATCACTTCCTGTTGACACCATGTTAACATAAATTCCTGCTGACACCTTGTTAACATCGTCCATAACACGTTTATTAATATTATAATTCGTTGCTATTTTTCAGTGTTCGGGCATTCAGCCGAAGAGTGCGAGGATGACATGACTTTCTAGTTGTCATATCCTCTCAACCTGTTAACAGCTGTCAACATGATCGAAAACTGTCAACGTCGTGTTTACAGCATAGCTTATGCTATGATTTGGTAGTTTTGGGGCTTTATTATGATAGTTGGGCGTTGAATACGTTGATATGTTTGAATGACAGGGCTTGAAGTTTTTCTTACCTACAGTTTGCTCTTCTAAAATGAAACTGTGTTTTACCCTATTTTGATTTTGCATGTCTTAAACAAATTGTCTTGAAGACTTGGTGGTGAGGTTATCACAAAATTATTAAGTAACGTTTATCATATTTGTATTCATATGGTATTGCATGGCGAGTATTAATTAAAAACTTAGTTTGACTTCAGTTTACATTATTCGCTATATTATTCGTTGAGTTTTTAAATGATTTTAAGTAAACACGAAATGCACACCAAAAGGGATCGTTTCTTCATCAGAATGAACTTTATGTATAAAGAGTTAATCATTAATTGTTCGATAGAAAATTAAATATAAATCACCTGTATGAAAACTATGTATAAATTTATTTTGATTTTGTACATATTTACTCAATCAGTAAAACTAAAACAAGTTTTTTTGAATTTTGATCACTATCAGTATCACAGTTAGTCAGATTTTATCTGACCTCTGTCTCTCCATAACCATTCTCGCGCGCGCCTTCACACTTCATTGTTTCGGCCTTCGATGAAGGCTCGTTTGCTTGTCAGATGCGACCTGAACTGTTTCTTGAGGTAACACTGTTTCTTGCGCGCGCGCAAGAAACAGTGGACAGATAACATCCGGATGACCGGATAGGCCATAGGCGTCACACGTCAGCGCACACGGCATAGCAGCGCGCGCGAAACCCGGGCCTTTTCTGTTCTCTTTCGTTGACAATGACAGGCAAGGCGACGTCCGTCAAGCGCTGGGCGACCGCATTGTCAGATTTTATCTGACCTTTGTTTCTCGCGCGCGAGAAACAGGTCAGATTGAGGTAACATCTGACATTGACAACGACCGCAATGGTCATTCATCATCATGACCACTACCAGTCGCCTGGCCGGGCCATTGGGCCGATGCGGTCAATATAGATATAAAATGACATGACGTCATGACATGAAATTGATAGATTCAACTTGATACTTAATAGGTTTAAAATTGAATCAAAGCCCATGCTAATTTGTTCCCGCGCTGCGTGACCCAAATCACAAATACTCCGCGCGCGCTGCGCGTCTTTCTACGACTTTTCAGTTCACTGAGTAGAACAGGGGCGCGCAACGTGTGCACGTCATGCTAATTGAAAAATAAATAAACACAATTCAAATTCATTTTCAATCATCAAACTCAAAGTCAATTACAATATCAATATCATAAATTTATCTCCTTAAATTTTCTAGCTTTTTGAATTTCAATTTCATTTCAAATTTACGATATGCAGACACTGACAGTGGTCAGTGACTACTGGATGTAATCATATGAACGAATTTCGGCGCGGCACCATTTTCCAATTTTTGAATCACATGATTCATTTTTCCCTAAACTAAAGCAGTAAAGCAGAAACGTAATTTATGACAGAGCACGGTATGAGTAACATGTGAACGTATTTCATCACCTCAAATTGGCAATGAAGATTGGTTTAAGTTTAACACCATGAAACATTATGTTTGTCCAACTCCAATAATCACTGTTTAACTTCGTTTATAATATTCAAATTCAATGTTTATGTCAATGTCATAACCTGAAATTCAAATAATCAAAATCCAACATCTTATTTTTATAAATATAACATTAACATAAACAAGAGAAAGTTTAAAGTTGTACCCGCCTGCAACATCTCACGTGACAGCCACAGAGGCCCCCACTCGTGCCATGTACATCTGAGGTATACTCTTCCACGCCCTCTCCTCAGCATCGTATTTCTGTGCGGTGGAGCAGGAAGCGAGGGGCGTGGTCCCATCACTCCCTCCCAGCACGTATAACGTGTCACGGACATTCACCAGGCTGGCTCCACCCACAGCGTTACTCAGTGCAGGCATCACACTCCACTGTCCAGTGCTAGGGCTATACCTGAACAAATACGGGGGTACCACCATCACGATGCTGCTTCATTTGACCGGGAGTAGAGGATTGAAAGTTGAAACAAATCCAAGTTGAAATTAGACTAATGGTTGAAAAACGACCACTAGCACTAGCAGTAGATCAAAAACACGGAATTTAAACAAATCTGAGTTAATTTCAAATCTGAGTTAATTTCAAACATAAAATGGGATCCAATCACTATCAATTGCTTACCTCTCAACTGTATATGCTTTGCCCGAGTCCCTGAGATCAGACCTGGCTTTGCTGGGTAGACCACAGATAAAGATAAATTCCCCAACCACAGCTGCACCAGGGCACCACCTGGGCCTGATGGTCGGTTGTAGCTCCATCCAACCATTGTCTTCGGGGTCATAAACCTCTACAGACTGCGGGTAATACCGTTATAATCCCCTCAACTTCGTATTGAGGAGATCCATTTTCATTCATGACTCAAGTTGGTCAAGGAAAGGAAATACTGCCCAAATGTGCTCCAATTGTCATCACCTGTGCCACATTGGTGAAGTCTGACGTGTTTCCACAAATACTGTAGATCTTTCCCTCGTATGTCACCATAGGGAACTCCATCCTAGCTCTGTTCATGGATCGCAGCTTCCTCCAACTGTCTGTAGCTGGGTCATACCTGGAGAATTATCCGTCCTTTGAATGACCGTACAAGAGCAAATTTTGGTACGAAATCACGTTGAAAATCATTGTCAGACTTGCGAAAGTGCGAAAAGAACATGCTTTACCTCGCTTGCAATACAATGGATGATATCACGCGACACTAACCTCTCAAATGTGGAGAGAGGATTACTCCCATCCCATCCTCCCCCGACATAAATGTAGTTGTCGAGAACACACACCCCCGGTTTAGTGGTGCTGTTGATAAGGGGAGCAACTCCTGTCCAGGTATTGTCCAGGATGTTGTATCGGTGTACCAATCTGCACGGCTTCCCTGAGACAACAACAGTGGTTATGATTGAGGAGATACAACTTCTGAAGTTGGAGCTAGTGATTGACAATTTGATGACAATATACCTGAAATATCAGAGCCTCCAATGACATAGAGGTGTCCAGCAGAGGTTGCTAAAGCCCCAACATGGGGTTCTGACGTCATGAATTCTGGTTCAGGGAGTTTCTCCCATTCCTTGTGTACGGGATCGTACTTCTCAATGTTTAGACGGGGGTTCGATAGTTCAGCTAAACTTGATCCTGCGCAGGGATATGATTATTGAGCTAAGCAGAGATATGATAATTGAACTGAGCAGGGATATGATAATTGAGCTGAGCAATTACACACCGTGCACCTGGTTATCAAGCTGAGTCTTATTTCAATTTAAATAAGACTCAACAGTCACACATCACAACATCAATGATTATCACCGTTCATCTCAATACATATTTCATTTTCAAGGACGAGGCATCACCACTTACCAGTTCCCCCTGCGATGTAAATCTTGTCTGCATGCATTCCACTGCGTTTCTGTACGTGTTTCCGCAACTCAGGGAGTGATTTTCGCTCTCGCAGTGCCATCCTGAGATCCTCCTTACAAACTCTCCACGCTATGTCATCCACCAGACCCTCAATGTAGTCCCGAGGAAGGAGGGAGTACCTCACCGAGCTGAGTAGGGTAGTCCGGACTTTCTGTGAGTGGGAGACTCGTCAAGACTTTGTCTAGACTCTGTCTAGACTTTGCCTAGATTCCAAATGGATTTGAGGAAGTTTCAAGTATAAAGTGTGTCGACACAGTAGCTGATAATTACCGATTCTGTAGGGGATAGTTCCTCCTTGCTCCCTTCCCCGCACTCCCCATTGTCTACAGACGATGTGTAGTCACGGAGTAGGTTGTTGTGCTCCAGCCATGCTAGGGCCCCCTGCACATGGTAATTAGTAATTCATGTTGGGGTGTTCATTGTTCAGAATGTTGGGGTGTTTATTGTTCAGAATGTTGGGGTGTCATTGTTCAGAATGTTGGAGTGTTCATTGTTCAGAATTCATTTATGTGGTCAGACTGACAGTAGGGCGAACTTTTCACGATGAATAGTGACTATCCATGTTGAATCATACGAAGTGGAACACTATCTACCTGTAAGACAGGAATCTCAGTCGTAACATTTAGGTCATCACTGGCCAGCAGATCGATAGCTTGTTTTGGTGGAGCAGAAAGGAAGTCCACTGTCTTCACCACATCAGTGAACTGTGATGAGACAACCTTGACAGCGGCATCGTACAGTTCCTGTGACAATGAATGTTCATTCGAGTACTAATTTCCTCACGGAGATTCATATACAGGTTTATTCCTCATGAAAGAGACTGAAGAGACATGGTCTCACCTGGTTGTTATGTCTATCACCAAGACGCAGGGTGTAGAGACAGTTGTACTTTGTGAGTGATCTCAACAAGAACTTGCAGCATAAGTTAACAGCCTCAGGGATATCGAATAGGTCCGCAGCATACAACACCGGCTCAACAAGCTGACATGGAGCGGATATAATAAGCTAATATTATAGTGACCGGAGAAAATGTAGTCGAGTGACAATCATCATTGCAGTTATCAGGGGCTAACTACGCCCAATATAAACACGCGAAATGAAACGGGGCCATATAAGTATATAGGGTTCGCTGAGAATGTCCAGCAACATGACGGCACAAAGGATGCGGTGTTGGCATCGGCCCACACAGTGTGGTTGTGCCAATACACAGTGACAGATAAATTATCTGTAAGATAATGGTGTCATTACACACAGAAATAAGGAACCTGATTGTCAAGTTGGAGTTCGCCACAGTAGATATATCTAATGAGTAGTTCCGCAGCCACAGGATCCACAGACTTTATCTCAATAGGATCATCCTGACTGCTCTCCTTCAGTCCAGACGCCAACATTGTCGAGAAATACCTGTTTTTAGATAGGGCTGGTGAAAAGCAGAGGTTTACTTACATTTTACTATCAAGGAAAAGCAGATTTTTCCATAATTGGAAATCTATGTCGGCCCTCTTCCTTGGCATCGTTTCAAGTGTTGTACTTGTAGTTAAACTAAAACACTGCATATACAACATTATTTAACATTGTACATTATTATACAATGCACATTGTATAATGTACAATGTATACAAAATACATTGTACATTGTACATCCGTACCTGCTACCAGCGCACAGGACAACTCGGTGACACTTCGTGAGTTTATCCCCTATCTTCAGCACAACATCACAGTACAGTTCATCGTCCAGCATTGCCCGGAAATGTTTCAACATCTGAAATTGTTACGTATACAGAAATGACAACCTACGCAATCACGAAAACCTCTTGAACTCTTTGCCTTCTTTCCTTCATGAAAGTGAAATGAGTTATCGATTCAAGGGAAAAGTTGGAATGAAGGCATGCCATACTCACCATGTGTCCATGCTGTTCAGAGAACAAAACAACGGTAGAGCTCGTCAGATCAGACATGGTAATGCCAGGCTGGTGCACTGGGTGGTTCTACTCGGCTACCATGCACCAGTGCAGCTGGTCACACATGTCAACATCTATACACAGCTACCTGGTAATAGATAAGGGAGGATATAACAACTATCCTAGGAAAATGTGAATATAAGTAACTATGATCGTGATCTTGTGATGGTGAATTGGCGATACTTTCAAACTTGGTATAAACAGGGGAAAGTATTTCGTCCAACGCACTTTCGGCTCTGTTAAACATAATATTCTAAACAGAGGAATAAACGTAATATGTTAAACAGAGGAATTGCGATCTAATATTTGCCGCGTTCATTCTGATTGCGAGTCTCCCTATGGAATCTACAACAAAACTGAAGTACAAGAGCTAGCTCTCAGCGAACGGGCAATATATTCCCTACTACTATAGCCAGTAGTAGTCCAAGCACTCAAGTATATCACGTCAAGGAGGGAGAGAGAGAAGAGGATAGTACAATAATCAGTGAGATGGAGGAGGAGGGAGGAGCTCATTATTCCATATATGGAGAACAGTAGCACCATATATGGCCTGATTTTCTAATTATATGATTTGCCGCTTGTAGCAAGATGTCTTACTACAGCGATGATCATATGTGAAATCTTAACGATAATAACTGACAGGTTGGAGTCTGTTGACACTTACAAGGTAATGGGTAACTTACTCAGATACTGCTAATTATCCAGAGTTTACCAGAAGTAGAGTGGATGTGATTGAGTATAGACCACTTGAGTATAGATTTGAGTATGATAACCAAGGTTATAGACCAGAATCTCACGGTATGGTATCGATAACAACATGATAAAACACACCAACTTTTATAAAATAACGTGTAACCTGCGCGTGAGTAAAGAGTGGAAGTCCACTTGCGTAACAGTGTAGATAATGAACTAGGCAGATAATGAGCATGTGAGGAAGGTAATTGCACCCAGCTCGAAATAGCAGATTATACCATAATCACTCAGAGTTGCTAAAAATAGATCAATTAGAGATAAGGGTTTATAACTGCTCCCAATAACATCCCCTAGGAGTTAGGAGTATTTATAACTTCATATTTCAAGTAGGGTAACCTAAAAGAAGAATAACTTATTCTTCAGAGGAGGACAAAGTATATGTGACATCACGGTGCTTATTCAATAAGCACCGTGATGTCACATATACTTTGTCCTCCTCTGATATTAGGATACAGGTTCCCCAGGTTCTGTGATCACATACTTGTGATACTTATCTAACTCTAGATCCAGGCTCATTGTCACATATTGGGCTCTAAAACTGAGTCAGACTCTAATGATGTGACTATATTTCATGTGACTCTAGTTCATGTAACTCTATAGTACATGTGACTCTATTTCATGTAACTCTAGTTCATGTAACTATATGTGTAACTCTAGTTCATGGAGGGCGGAACAAAGTTGAAGGTCGTGACTCTGTGCGTGAGCACAAGAGATCACTTTATGTTGAGATGGAGTGTCCAAAGTAAGTGCTATCTTATCAACACTTCTCAGACAAAGAAGACAATGACAGTGTGGTAAAGGTGCGATGTTACAGGTACTTTTCAAATGATTGTTTCATACTTTCATCCATGGTAACAGGTGCATACTGAAATCTTGTCATTCAATCGAGTTTGAGACGACTTTTGGTTTACAGAATCTCTCTGACTTCATATTTTGTCTGAACGAAAAGTCAATGGGACTTGCAATGCTCTGTTCCATATTGTGTGGGCTTTTGGTCGGGCTGCCTTCGCCAGTAGACGGACTCAGAGGTAAGAATTTAAGCCAAAATCGAAATGATAACGGGGAATGTTCAATGGTTTAATAACAGTTACTCTCAGGTCGGTTACTCCGGGACCAGTTCGCTGTGGTACAAAACGGCTTCATGCAGATGAAAACATCAGCTGAGCCAGACTCGAAATTCCTCTGTCTGTCTCTGGAGCAAAGTTACTCCACTGGTAAACTCACCAGATACGACATACAGTACCTGGTAGTGAGTCAAACATGCCCAACTCAATTAGGACGGTCGTACCAAGCCTGCGGACTGGAGGCGAGACAAAGCCGTGTAACTTTCCACAGTCGGGAAGATATGAGTATCTGTGGCAGAATTTGTCGCTATGAGGGCACTGAGGAGGCATTCAATTACCTCCTAACGGGAGATTCCAACACGCCCGAGTTTATTGAAATGATAACACGGACTGAGTACTGCACGGGAAGGAAACACGATAACAAAGATGGCATGGTCGTGGGATTTGATGACGGAGAGTTCAACTACACGGGAGGGGAATGTGATGGGCTGTGTGGTGTCACGCCATCAGGGGTCATGTGTGCTGAGGAAGCGGTCTGCAACGGTTACACGTACGGTATAACGTGTGATGCTCGGACTAAAACCATCGCTATCTCCATGATGTGTGACGGTAGGGCCCACTGCGATGATAGGTCCGATGAGCTGATGTGTTTCCCGACAAAAATCTCTGATAGAACCTGTAGAAGGAGCAAGTTGGGCATTAACTCGCAACACAGTGACCGGGCCCCCAGCGTGGTCCCACTCTTCAGTTTCAACAGATGCGGTCCGATATGGAGGTTTAGGAGACTGCCTGGTCTCAACATACCAACTCTAACCGAGGACCCCTACTGTGAGGGGTATTTGGAGCAGACTAACTGCTCGGACCCGGCAAAGATCGGTTTGTTCTGTACAATTAACGGTTACCCGTCTACGGTGGCGAAAGTTGTAATTTGCAACGAACATCTGAATCTGGAGAGAGCGTTGTGTGACTCGGGTCTCGACAAAATGTGTGTCAGAACATCACCAGGGTGTCGGATCCACAAACACCAGCTGTGTGACCAGGTGGTCGACTGTAGCGACAAGTCGGATGAATATGGCGAGTATTGCAACACTGAGTTCGGTGGGAACTGTGTGCGGGCATACAACTTTCCCGCACTTAACCAAGTTCCCGTGCTAGTGAAATGGGTACACGACGGCGTACCTGATTGCATGGATGGCAGGGATGAGGACAGGGGGTGGCCCACCTGTGGGTCCGGGACAAACAAGCGGTTTAGGAGAAGGGGGCAGCAGAGTTGTTCGGAAGTTTACCAGTGTCAGGATGGATTTATCGAGTTCTCTGACCTCTGCGATAGACTGGATTCCTGTGGCAACGAGAACAATGTATGTACAGTATCACGGAGACATCAATCAGTCTCCACACACCCAGTGACACATCACGGTCAGTATATCATAGGTAAGTGTCTTACCGGCCTATCGAAACTGAGATTACAACTAAATAGGATAGAGTGCATAACGAGCAGTCTACCGGACGTTAATTCCGCATCAGACTATGTGGGTGGCGCTAATATGACGTACACTACATTCACATACCCTGATGAGATGACTGACTGCAGGTTCATGTTCGGTTTGCATCATGTTTTGTTGAGTTGTGCTAGCAGATGTCATCGTACAGGCTGTGTTGCTCAGAAACCACTGAGCCACATTTGTTGCCCACACCAACACCAAAACAAGATCTATACCATGGCATCGAGACAGGGAAGAAACATTCTCTATACATTTGTGGTTCCATTCCATGGCTCTGAGAGTTTCCTCTACCATAACGAGGTCTTTTGCTGTCACAATGGGAAGTGTGTGCCGTTTGAAAAGTTGTGCGATACGGCTGACGATTGCGGGGATTTGAGTGATGAGAGAGACTGCGTCAATCATTTCCAGTGTAACCAGACCGGTGAAATGATCTACCTGTCGATGGTTTGTGACGGTAAGGTGGACTGTATCGACTTCTCAGATGAGTGTAATGAGATTTGTAACAAGCGACTCATTTCGTCATCGAATGTCAGGGTTGTTGCTTGGATATTAGGCTTCTCAGCCGTCACTCTCAACACTGCAACACTACCGAGTCACTTATGGGGTTTATACAGGAGCAAGCAAGCTAAATCCATGTTTAATATGACATTCCTACTCCTGATAAACATTGGCGATCTACTGATAGGGGTATACATCGTGATTGTGGTCTTGCTCGATTCTCACTATGCCTCCGACTTCTGTACCCAGCAAACGGACTGGCTCAAAGGAACGGCATGCTCCGTGATTGGAATCATCAGTACTTTTGGCACCCTGATATCCGTCGTGTCCATGACAATACTGAGTATTAACCGTCTGATCGTCATAAAGAAAGGTTTGCTCGTCAACAGAGAAACGACACGGAAGGATGTTCTCTATGTTGTCATTGTGATTGTGATTGTAATCGGTATTTGTATGACCGTATCCATTATACCTCTTGCTGAACAATTTGAAGACTTTTTCGTTAATGGGGTCGTCTATAGTCGTGAAAATCCACTGTTCATCGGAGTGCTTTCTAAACCGCAACTACTGGGCGTGGTAAAGGAATACTACGGAAGAATAAGTCCAAGCACCGACTACTTGAGTTGGTCCGTCATTAAATCTCTTGTCTCTGAAATGTTCACGAGGGACTACGAGGGTGTATGGCCGGATACCGTTCATTTCTATGGTAACGACGGAGTTTGCTCCTTCAAATACTTCGCCACGGCCGAAGATCCACAGAGTTCATTTGTTTGGTCACTCCTGGTGTTTCACAGTGGCTCGCTGACTGTGATAACGTTTTGTTATTGCAGCATATACTTCCTAGCACTGGGTTCGTCTAGTGAGACAAAGAGTGCTGAAAGAGACCAGATGAGGAGACGGAACACAACTTTGCAGCGGAAGATTATGTTAATTATCGGAACCGATATCGTGTGTTGGTTCCCATTCCTCCTTGTATCGATACTCCACGCAGTGGGGTCACTGGACGCCACATCATTCTACCCAACATTCTCCCTCATCATTATACCCCTAGCATCCGTTATAAACCCTCTGATCCTCAACAAAATTATCTCTGGGTTCATCTCAAAGCTGGTGTCGATGGTGGCTAAATTGATTGTTACTGAGATTGTTGGGAGAATTGGGAGGAGAAGGGGTGCACGAGGACAAACAGCAGAGACCATAGAAATGGAACAGGTCAATGTCCATGCTATGGATAGGACCGGTGAAATCAAGTCTTGAGATATCGAAACAGACTTGTCAAAAAGTGACAAACCCAGGCCACGGTGGAAGTTATTGACTTTTACTACCTATCGGTTGTTCATGAACGCTGATTGATCATAATTAAAATGAACTGAGCCCGTAGTCAACACGCAATGAGGCGATTGCTATTTGAAACATTATAATGTAGAAAAACTTACCAATCTTGATCACTGGTTGACAGGAAGCATGATCTCATTTCTCTGTTCCCTTAACATTGCTAGAGTAATGGAAGTGAGGTCAGACCATTTCAAGTTGATCGGCAAGTAAACGGGTTATGACATGACTAAACAAGAAATGACTGCGATTCAAACTACCGCATACAATATGTTCATTAATGGTTCATTAACAACTACAAGATATTACAGAAAAAGAAATACCAATACAACGTCTACAAAATACGCGCTGCTAAGATAAAATACATTCCGTTAAAAAGTATAAAATAACAACTTCATTCTTTACAATAACTAAAATGAACACTGTGCAAATAAATCACCCTCACATGCTCTATTTCTGAAGAAAACTGTAAATATCATCACATACATGAAAAGTGCATCCACTCTTATCTTTTGACCATCTCAAGTTTGTTTTGAGGATAATCCAAATTCAGAGTGACAGCTCTGGGATGTTTCTATAGTGATCAAGGGCATCGGGGTTCCTTAGGGCTCCAGAGAAACCCACATTCTCGCCACTGACTATCTTCTTCACCGCGACTTCCACCTAAGTGAAGTAGATGATAGATCATGACATGGGACTTCATCTGGTGAGATGCTAATTCAGGAATGGTTAAACTTTGGACAAATTCAAAATGAACACGGAGATATAGGGTAAACATAGAGAATACAAACCTTCTTTCCATTGATCGTGTAAGGTATGTCATCAATTTGAAGAATGATAGCAGGGACGTGTCTGGCTGAGAGACGAGACCTGATTTCTCGCTTGATTTCGCTCGTCAGTTCATCGCTCAGTCTGTGGTAATTTGGGTTAAGGTTTACTGCCAGAGAAGCAACAAAATCGGTCCATCCATTACTATACGGGTATACGGTTAGATTTCAAAATCGAAAGTCTATAGAGCCAGAATTCAAATGCGCGAAAGTGGCGCGCGCGCCGCGCGTCACCTCTGCTGAGCGGTGGTACGCTACCAACCAGAATTATACAAGGCGTCCGCGCGTGCGGTACATGAATACGCCATTTGATCTTTTATGGAAAAGGCTAATTTTGTTTTGAAATACTTCTCAAAACAACTTACGCGTTGTTTTCGGCCATCTTCACGAACAGAACGACCCTCTCGTCGCCTTTAAACTTCTGCCCCACGCACAGGGAATCAAGAACATCAGTAAATGTGTCCATGACATTGTAAATCTCAGCACTACCAAACCTGAACATTTCACAATAGTCAATCATTCAATCAGTGGACACTTGCACGCTGCACAAATTTGCAGAGTTATATTATGTAGGGCAAGGTAATGGAATTAGGGGCAAGGAAGTTGACATTAGGCTGAGATAATGTAATAGCTATTTTCCAAACAAAACAACGTGTACTCTCTAAGAAGGAAACACAATCCTATGCGTAACGTCACCACATCAATGTTACATCGGAGTCAGAACGCGGGATAAGAATCACGATATGTTAACTGCTGACGACACTTGTTGTTGTCAGGTGGATATGATATGTTAACAGCTGACGACACTTGCTGTTGTCAGGTGGGTATGATTTGTTAACAGCTGACGACACTTGCTGTTGTCAGGTGGGTATGATATGTTAACAGCTGACGACACTTGTTGTTGTCAGGTGGGTTTGATTTGTTAACAACTGACGACACTTGTTGTTGTCATGTGGGTATGATTTGTTAACAACTGACGACACTTGTTGTTGTCATTGCTCACCTGACACCACCCGGGTTAAGCGTGCCATCTGATCTGCCGTTCATTATCAGACCCCCGGTGACACTATCAATTGTGACAAAATCACCATGTGCCCACACTCCTGCAATATAGGATTCACCTTAATAACTCACAACATTGCATTAGCAAAATCAATTGACCCTTCTGGTAACCAACCTTCGAATTTCTCGAAGTATGCCTTCCTGTACTTAGCACCATCTGGATCGTTGCCAAAGTATATGGGCATGGATGGGAATGGTTTGGTACACACGAGCTCCCCATTTTCATCATATACCTCCTCGCCTGTGTGTGTGGGGAAAACACAGTACACAATTAGTACACTCAGTATTGTGTGTTCTGTACAATGTTGGACGGTATTGATCTATTGTAGGAGATGCTAATAGATCAAACAGTCCACAGACATACCATTGCTGTTGTATGCGCAGACAGCCATTCCCAAATTTCTGTATTGTATCTGACCTCTGTACACTGGCATGGTGGCAATTGACGATGCAAAACAAGAGATGATGTCTGTACCTCCTGTTGTCAAATTTTCAAACTTCCAAATGTGAATCAAATTTTAAAATGTATTTAAAAAACAGCCGACATTTACTCCCCATTCCGCAACCAGTCCTCAGGATGGCGGATATACCCCAGATTTCAGCATTACCCGTGATGGACGATAGTTGGATGTCTGTCTTCACACTCTCGTACACGTAGTCGAATTGGTGTGGTGCGAGGGGTGCGCCAGTCGACAGCATGGTTCGCAATGTACTCAGATTATGCGTGGTACCTAAAACAGGGGGTGAATAGTCCATGACCGGGATTTGATGATCTGCACTAAACAGTTGTATTACATTTGCTAATTTACTCGACATCACACACAGAATCATTCTCAAAATCACAGTTTTATCTCGTTTTTTCATTAACATTGACGGGCTGATTGATGAGGGGCATTGATGACACTTTACTCAATACTCACTATACTCATTCCACGAAAACTGGTGAAGGCTTCGTAAACAAAAACAATAGGTAACATGCGATCAGAAGTCGGTACAATGTTGAAGAAAAATCGGTGTAAGCAATTTACAGGAACACCGCCCTCATGCTTATTGCTTACGTGGGATGAGTCCTTTCTCTTGACAAGCCTGCAGGTACTTTGGACTTGTGCCAAATATTGTGATTCCCAGCTCATCAACCAAGTCCCATAACACAGTGCAACGCGGGACTGCTGGTGAACCGTCATATAACACAATACTTGCACCTGAAGGGGGAAGTGCAACGTGCTAAATGTGCATTAATGTGCATAATGTGCATTGATGTCGATGTCAGTTTTTCTTTGTCAAATACTGCCATTAATGCACATGGTTTTTACAAGAGAACATATCATGCTTTTATTAAGCCATTGTTAATCAAGGCATTATTATAGTCATAGGTAATAATGTCATAGAAAAAATATCGCAAAACAATCTCATAACATTCGATCGACTTCAACACAGCCTACATGAAGATTAAATATCTTTCCATCCCTGGATTCCACCCAAAGTTGACCGGTTTTGTCTTGTGTAAAACAAACAGCTATCGCAGCTTTCCTGACACCAGATTTGAAATCAGCAGCATAATTCGATAATGCTGTGGCTCTCACGCACATCGAGAGCACTTTCCCGTCCACAACGGTTCGCTGTCGCTTGCTGTTCTTAGAAGAAGCCATCATCCCCCTCACTGCTTCACCGACTACAGCACCACAGCACAACTCATCACGAGTCTTACAAGCTGGACGATATGGAGCGAGAGATGTGTCATGAGCAGTTCCAAAAACCTCTTTCTTCTACTCTTCGCCCCATAGTTTGTTCTTACCTGATTACAATACTTGGTGATGGCTGAGAGTGTTTTCCTTTTGATGCCTCGAACCTCAACTATAGTTGGGCTGATTCATTACCCGAATCACTGTCATTACTCTTTTGGACAAGACCATCGTCATTTTCAGATTCGTACCCCTCTTCACCAATAGTAATAAAAGTTCGGGAGCCAGCTTTCTCTCCAACGACGGTTCTGTTGCATTCATGAGGTACGATTTCTCGTAATGGAGCAAGAAATGAAGAGTTCCTCAGCAATATTGAGACCCTTCTTGAGGCTTTGCATCCCTTAAACATGACGCTATAGCTACAATAAGTAGTGTTGTGATAAGTAGCGTTGCTAAGACATATTCAATGATATCATCGCCGATTTCTGGACAAAAAGGTCTCATTAATGTGCATTAATGTCAATGTCAGTTTCGGCAATTTTCCAACTACCTGCTGACATTAATGCACGTTGCACTCCCCCCACCTAAAACATGTGTCAGTATGCCACATGTCAGTATGTTACCTGTCACATGACTGCATGCCAGTGTGTCACATGTTGCATGTCAATATGTCATGTCAGGGAGGTATGAGAAGAGTTTATGGTGTGACGAGAGTAGCTGTATTGATATCATTATGTCATATTTACGACATGACACCATGTCATCATGCGGTAATTACCTGCTGCTAGACCAGACACAAGCCAGTTCCACATCATCCACCCTGTTGTAGTGTAGTAGAACAGCACATCATCCCGGTTAAGATCACTGAGCAGAACCAGCTCCTTCAAATGTTGGATCAGTGTACCCTGAAACAACGAACACTAGACTCCTAACACCACATATCCTATGGAAACAGGGGGGCCCCTCCGGAAAATTGAACCTCTGATGGAAATTTTCAACCACCACCAGACCGGCAGACCACGCATACACTGCTTTATAGGGTGTAACCCGAATAAACAACCCTTGATCGTCAGACAAACTGGTGTCAGTGCATCCCATCACAAGCATTCCTACGTCACAGTTATGCAGTGGTGTCAGCAAGTTGTGACGAATGAGTACCCAAATCGTCACAGAGCCCCGTTCTGACAAACTGGTGTCAGTGCATCCCATCACAAGCATTCCTACGTCACAGTT